>JAUBNQ010000014.1:13829031-13846874 GCA_032353495.1 Ctenopoma kingsleyae | reverse complement strand
CTAGCACTTAACAATTCCTAGTATGTTCTTTATCTTGACAAGTTGGGCCTTATCAGGGCTCTTAGTTTGTAGTAACTAGAACCCGAATGGTAATTGCTTGTATATTCTCCTTGTAAGTCGCTTTGGATAAAAGCATCTGCCAAGTAAAGTAAAGTAAAGTTTTTTTCTTCTCTTATATGTGTTAAATAGCAGTTTAAAGCAGCTGCTAAATGAATGTGGTTGCTTAAATTGTTCATTTAAGCATATTCACAATTTTTACAGAAAAATAGCGTTTGTACGAGTCTTGTATTTGTTGTGTATGTGGTGTGCTATGACTGTGCAGACCTCTGCGACACACTTTAATCTTCAAGATGAAACCTCTGAAACCAGTAAGTGCAAGCTTTTTATGTTATGTTTAAAATGTCCATTGCAGTAATTAATTTAGATGAGCAGAAGAAAGTGAATATAAATGAACATGTGGCCACTGCACAATAAAGGTAATGTCCCTTATGAATGAGTTTGTATTACAAAGAGAAAAAGAAGATGGGACAGTATAGGGACAGGGGCACAATAAATGGCCTATGTCACAGTGGAGATAGTGTGTTATTAACACACTAGTCACTGAGCTGGTTGACTTTAATGACAGCCAATTTTCTGTAATGAGGAAAATGAAGAACCAAAGCATTAACTCTCATTAAAAAAAAAAGGTACATATCTGATAGAGACAGTATGAATGGAAGGACAAAAAAGAAAATCAAATCTAGTGAACAGACAGATACATGACCAGATCAACTACATATATTTCCTCGATGTTACAGTTACCTGGTGTTTTTTAGAGTTGCTCTTATTGTTCTTTTGCATACTCATAATCATCAGGGTCAGTACAAGTGATTACACACGCTAAATAAAGGGAGGCAATCCACCACAATAGAGGTAATGGAGCAACCTATTACCTAAGCCCTGTATTAACATTTTAGGTAGCAGAATAAAAATGCTCAAAAGCCAAGGCAAGGCTTTCAAATCGGTCCACTTCAAGTGTAGCCATATGGAAGAATAACAGTCCCCTTTTGAGCAACAATGCATATTTGTTGTTTGCAACAACATTAAGCAGCTAGGTCATCCACAACCAGCCTACAATCAAACTGTCCTATTACTGCAGCAAAAATCAGTTTAAAGCAAACCCTCCACAACAGTCTCAGGGATAAATTAACTGCAGTAATGGATTAGTAAACTCTCACTAGTCAGCAGGTTTAGTTAAACAACTGTTACAGGAAAGGATAAGCACATACATGATGCAATTACTTAAGCGGTACTATGATGAATAACAGAGCTGGGGTGGATACACTGTATATAGGGCTGGGCGCTATATCAATATTTTAAAAGTTATCGATATAATTCTAAATGAGATATAGATATATAGACAATATCATAAAACTCAATAGAGATCTTTTGCCTCTTTCCTGTTTTGTTGTACGACAACTCACAGACAGCCCCGACCGCCGCGCTCCCCCTCTGAACACAACTCATAACCCTCCCCTTCACTGCACTTTAAGAAAGCAGCGGAGGAGGAAGAAAGCAGGAGGGGCGGCGAGGAGGAGAAGAGCAGGTTGGTATATATGTTAGGACAGTGGCTCAATCATCTGGAGATGATTCGGATTCCAAGCATCAGCAGAATAATGTGTTTTGTAGACAATGCAGAAAACAAGTTCCAGCGAAAGCTTCGAGCACTTCAATCTTCAAACAGCACAAAGCACGCTGCCACCCTGGCCGTGAAGCCGCCTCCACCCCCTGCCCCGAAACAAACCATGCCACAAAACTCTGACACTCGTGAAAAAGCGAGAACGACATTACCAAAGCAGCAGCTTATCATATCGCTAAAGACATGGTCGCTACCTTAACAGTGGAACAACACAGCTTTATACGGTGCATAAAAGGGCACATTCTTTTTTTTAACAACTCTTAACTGATTAAGGATAATCAGCTTTATTGTCATTGATCACATTTACATGTTACAACAAAATTTGACTTCTGCATTTAACCTACACCCCCTTGGGGGGGGAGAAGTGAGCAGCCACAGGAGGCACTCAGGGAGCTAGCGCTGAGTGTCCACCTTCTGCATCTCAGCCTGATGCTTATCCCATTGAGCTACCAAGTCACCTATTAATCAACAATGCAGCTTTTTATTTCATATGTGCCAAATTTGTCTAAACTGCCAATAGTTTGTCATGCGTTAATAAAATAAGTATGACATTTGAAACATGAAAGTTTGTTCCATAGCTGTCTTTTTGTAATTACTTTATGGGATCAGAAAATATCGAGATATATATCGTATATCGCCATTCAGCTTAAAAATATCGAGATATGAGTTTTGGTCCATATTGCCCAGCCCTAATTGTATATATGTATACAGTGTGTTCACAAGTCAGTATTTATTATTGACTTAGTAGCTTACAAAGATTCAGTTCATGTCTGCATCTAAGAGGTTCAAGCAGCACATTAGTTATATATCCAGTAATTATTAGGGACTTTGGCAGAATTCCTATATATTTGAGCATTTACGCATACAAAAGAACTGCTTTGTGGTTTTAAGTAGATATTTAAAACTCCAATGAGTAACATTTGAAAAATTCAGACTTTGAGCTGCTACTAGGATTGAAGGATACTTTATTGTCATTCTCACAGAACGAAATAGCGGACTCAGGTCAAGGTGCATATTGTGAGAGATAAATAGAAACAATAGAGAGAAAATACTAGTAGTATCAAAAAATGATGCGCTAAGTAAAGAATAGAAACACTTATGCACAGTGCATATTTTACTTTTTTTTATTGGGAGAATTTTACTGTTTTGGGGCCCTGCATGAGTTTTGCTTTACCTTTATACAGTATACTGGGATGACAACTTTATTTACTGTATATGTTTGTCAAAGCATGTGAAAATACAATTTCATTGTGGGGCAGCTCTGGGTATGCTTACATTGTTGAAAGCTAGTTATTATCAGTGGCAGCCGCAATAGAGCCGCCCCACCAGTCTCACGTGAAGAAGAAGAAGATAGGAATCACGTAAATTAATTTTCGAAAAACATTAAAATTTAAATAAACAATCTATATATTAAACAGACCGTGAGTACTGTGTATAATCCACACTGAAGTGTAGATTAAAAATGTTCTCTCTATCGTTTGTTGCGACTGAACGGTTGTGTGATGTATTTCCTGTTCCTTTGAGGCACAAAAAATTTTACCATAGACCTGCACTATAACTGGTGCATGCGCACACAAAATTGACTTGCAAAAGTGCAGTTATTATTGTCCTGACCCACAACTAGTGCGTGAATCTTTGAGCTCGTTCAAGTCAGTCCTTCAGGCAGTAAGGTCTGCTTCATAACAACACTAAACTCAACATTATTTTGCAGCACTCAAAATTCCCTCACATAAGCTGCAGACTTAGGTAGCATTAAGTAGTAAAGAGCTGTATTGAATAACCAGCAATAGCAGAACACTATGAGCAGAAAATGTCCACAAGGAAGAAGTCAAACACCAGTTTTCAGTGGTTAACAGTACTCTCCAAAAAAATATGCAGTTTTAATCCATGTACAGGTACAAACTTAATAAGGCTTTACAATATCTCAGCTTCAGAGAAATAAAAGGAAATGAGGAGGGGAGAAAAAACCAAACAAAATTAAGTAGCTCGGTGCCAACATTTGATGAACAGTAATGAAGTTTGTACAATTGTTAAGATGCATTTGTGGTTAAGCAAAATTAAATACAAAAATAAAAGCTATACTCACGGTCAGAACTATACTGCGCTGGTGTGCTGGGTGCAGCTGGGTCTGTCACTTCCTCTGGTTTGGTTGCCACAGCAGCAGTCCCATTTCTTTCCTGATGGGCCTTCCGTACAAGTGCAGCCAGTGGATGATCTGGATCCATTACTTTCAAAGGCTGCAAAAATGAAGGCCAGTTACAGTATTAACCCTCTTCCTGATTTTTTTTTTTCCATATATCTCACACTTAAATGATTCAAATCAAACAAATATTACACAATGCTTACCCAAGTAAATACAAAATGCAGTTTTTAAATCATGAATGAACAGTGATTAATCACATTTTTGGGAAAACCGAGTTCAATTTCATTTACTCCAAAAGCACTTGAGAACCCATCCAGGAGATCATAAAACAACCCGGAACACTTCACTTGCCTCAGTTAGGGGCTTTAGGGGTTTATGATTCAACAATATTAAAGAGACTGAGCAAAAATAGCATCCATGGAGAGTTCCAAAGCTGCTGGTCAGTTCCACTGCTGACCAAAAAGAACACAAAGACACATCTCACATTTGTCTAAAAAACATCTTGGTGATCCCCAAAACGTTTGGCCAAATATTCTATGTACCGATGAGACTAAAGTTGAACTTTTTGGACGGTATGTGTCCCATTACATCTGTCATAAAACTAACACAGCATTTCTTAAAAGAATATCGTATCAACAAACATGGTGGTGGTATTGTTATAGTCTGGGGCAGTTTTGCAGCTTCAGGATCTGGATGACTTGCCATAATTGATGAAACCATGAAATTGGGGTTTTACCAACAAAATTAGCATTTTGCATGTATTCTGATTATCTTTGTGTAATAATAAAAAAATGTTTGATGATCGGAATCATTTAAATGTAACACTAAAAGGCATACAACAAACATTCAACTCTTTCTTAAGTACGGAACCATGAGATCATTAGCAAATATCTGAATGCAGTGCAATATTTAAGCGTTAGTCCTTAACCCCAAAGCCTTATCTTATATTCTTTTACAGTGATGTTGACAGTGCTAGAGATGCACAGAATTAAATTGATTAAACAATTAACCCCATAAGATATTAAATATAAATCCTTAAAAAATTAGAGAAGCTTATTCAAAAAGGAAATCCCTCTTAATGGAATGTAACTGTTAGACAGTTTGCTACTAAAATGAGCTCATTATGTTTCCTTTAAAAAGACATGCTTCTATTCTTGCAGCTCAGTCTAAAACTAATGGCTGTCCTGACACACCAAATGAAAGCAATGGCAAACGAAAAAAATAACTAGCATTAAGAGACAGAAACCAGGCAATAACAGACATGGCAGTACTTTTGTTAACATAATATATGTAAATATAATTCATGCTACATGCAGTAGTCACCTACCAGCTACAAATACAGCTTCTTCTTAAATAATGTTATAATAAAAAGCATGTTATAAAACTAATTTCACTCAGTCTTTTCAATAAGCAGTCAAGAAAACCGTTCAGAAACTGAAGGTTTAAATTAGTTTCAAATGCTACATAAGCTGTTGCAAGACTCACGCAGGTGAAGCTCATCAATTTGTGGCCTACAATATATTTATTACCTTCACCAGCTCCTCTAGACGAGAGCTCTTTTTAGGAGCGAACAGACTGGGATGAAGGTAGCTGCCATCCCCATCCTCATCCGAATCATCAGATTGGGAGTCTAAAGCAAAGCAGCAAAAAGAAAAGTAATTTGTATAACCATACATATGATTAAAACATTATAATTAATGCAAAGTGCTAAAATGTTATATTAAAATATGATATTAATGCATTAGTTAAGCAGTGCTTGACACTTCTGGGATTTAATGTACATGAGTCAGTGTCTGAGTCAGCACATAGGTAACAGTTAAGGATTCAGTGACTTATTTCTATAACTCACCCTGCGACTGCTCTTGCTTGTTGGCGGAGACAAGGTTGTATCGCCCTTCTTTCATAGCTCGAAGGATGTGTTTGTAATAGGGGTTCAGGTAATGGTCAAAACGAAGAAAGTCAAACTGGGAGTTACCAGACTGCTTAGCTTTTAGCACTATCTCAAACTGAGCCCCTTGCTGACAAACAAAGTTGGCTGTCCTCTCAATGATGTTATGGGTCTTGATGGTTGCTGGCTACAAATAAACATGAAATAAGAAGAAATAATAAAAAAACAAGAAATAAACACAGATGTCTTAAACTGAACATATTTAATGCATGTACTGATTCCTTTACTACTTTATGTGTTTCACTTTGTAGCTCAGGCCATAATAGTGAAAAATAAGCATCAGTACCATAGATAACATTGATTGAACCTGTCTACTGCACATTACATTAAGATGCAATGCACAGTGTATGAATAGCTACTTCATACCACAGACACAAGCCGTTGTCTCTGAAGCGTTTTCATGCCAAGCGATCTTCATGTTCATTGTGATGACATTAATTGTGAAAATACACATGGGGTGGAAATCAGTGGAACAAGAAATGGTCCATTATTCATTCATTACTGTTCCCCTTGTGTGCTTTCAATGATTAATCATTGTCATTACCTAGAGAGTACAGAAAAGTGCAGCGAAGTGCAGCAATCCCCAAAAGAACACGCATATCTCATCTAGATAAAGTCATAATAAATACTACCTTTCAAGATGCTGGCCAAAAAGACGCCAGTGTCCAACTCTAACAAATCATTATTGTGTTGTAAGCTGCCAAAGTTGAGCCTTCTCACTCCAATTTAAGAACTTAGCTATTAGTGAAATGGGAAGTGTCTAATACTTGTTTTATGTTGACATGAAATACACAAGGGAAGCATCCTTCATCACACTTTAGTCTGCACTGTTCCCATGTCAAAGACTCAAAGCCCAACGTTACTGACAGGCATGACACGTTCAGCACTTTTAAAGTATAACACACAACTTACAACCATTTGTTATGGTATATAAATCACTGGAAGAAGAGTCATGTTGTCAATAAATTGTGACGTGATCTTTGTTGCATAGCATCCACCTCTTTTCTGTTGACTTAGGCTTAGACTTTATTAATCCCACATTAGGGAAATTAACCTTACAGCGGCACAAGGGAGAACAGAACAGAAAAGTGACCAGTGATTAGAGATACAATAGAAGAAAAAAAGTAAATAGAAATGGGAAATAAAAAGAATTAAATGCAATGCAATTCAAAAGAAAATGCTAAGATGCGAACTACTAAAAATGCAGAAATCGGTTAAATACAATGCAGTACAACAGTGATTTGCACAATGTACAAATATAATGATACATATATAATGATACATATAAACATGTCTTAGGAATACTTGTATATTTATCCTGTGTGCACAATGTATAGTCTGACTGCTGTTGGTATGAAGGACCCACAGTAGCGCTTCATCCTACACAGTGGCTGTAACAGTCTACTGCTAAAGAAGCTGCTCAGAGCCTCCACAGTCTCATGCAGGGGGTGAGAGAGGGGTGTTCATAATGGACATTAGCTTGGCTTGACAGAAGAAAACAATAGCAACAGCAATAGCCGACTACTTTGTATCTGTATATGTGAACATGCAGTTAAAGCCTTTCTATACTGAAGCACATACTGGTATTTCTGTAACTGTGTCAACCCACTGTAGACATGCATGCTATGTAAACATACTCAATTTATATGAGCACAACAGGGAATCAACATCAGTAAACCAGCTGGATATTGGATACTCACCAGTTCTACATCAGGAGGGATAGCCAGCCCCGGAGGAGCAACAAACGGTTCTTCATTCTCCTCGGGCTCTGCCTCTTCTATGTATGAAGAGATATTAGGACAAAATGAAAAAGATTTTGTTATTCATTTGAAACAAAAAACTAAATATACCCTGTTGGATGTATATATACCTAGCTGAGTAGTAATTTAAGATTCATTTTGAGTTCCTAAGACATTTCTAAATGGGGCAAAACCCACAATGCTTCTTACACTCTTTCCACTACAGAAATATTACACAGTAAAATACTGTACTCTTCACTTACCATCCTTTACCTTCACCTGCACTTGTTAAAATTTTTCAAGTCAGGAGGAAAACAGATAAACATTTTAGCGATGGGAGTCTGTAAAGTAATGAAGTGTACAAGCCCATTAATTGAAGAGGCAGCATGGAATAAACCTTCTACGATTTTCAGTGAATTCACTTCAACTTCTTAAATGTTCAGTCCAGTTTTGAAATTAGTTACTGGCGGAATCACAAATGGCCATGTGTTCACTACATCTTGGGTCAAAACTCAACTACAACTTAGGAATCACAGCATAACTTTCCCAAGTGCCCCAAATGTTAATAGAAAAATTTTAGTTAACTAACTTGTATTTGTACAATGCAGCTAATTCTAAATTACATTATGTAAATCTCACATCACATACCACACAACTGTCAAAACAGAACAGAACAGAACTCTCACTTTTAAAATACAATAATTCAGAATAATTTCTATTTATCGTGTGACCAAGCATCAAACTCTTTTCTGTTGAAAGCTAAAGTACATACAGTCCCTCGGGAAAGTCTGCTTACACATCTGAATAAGACCAACATTAGTAAAAAAAAAAAAAAAAGTAGAAATATGTGATGTTCGAGCATTTCAACATTATGTCTTTAAATAAGTGGGTATATTATGAGATGCCTGGTTAATAATTAGTGTGGGGGTTTACAGGGAGGTTATGACATGTTTTGATAAAAAGCAGATAAGAAATTATAATGCAATTAGCCCTCTGGCTCATTTGGCTTTCACTTAGGAGCTAATAATAGTGATAATCATTTGATTTATACTGCAATTTTGTGTCTACTTTTCTGTCACCCCTAAAACTCTCTTTGAGGCTATAATTTGTTGTGGGTGAGATTCTTCATTTTTTTCATAAATTTGTGATAAGTCTTTCTAAGTCTTACTGAAAAACAAAACCAGGGATTCAAGTGAAAACAGCTCGTAAAGGTAATGGCCAGTGTGACGTTACCCTTAATGACTTATTTCCCAAAAAGCTAAATTCTACTGGCAGCAGGAGATGCCTTATTCTAGATGTGTTCATATTCATTTTAAGGACTCAGCTCTACAAACTCACCATAGAGAGGCATCCAGTCTACTGCAATGTTTACATAAAATATTTAATGTTTCAGGAGTGCATGTAAGTTTAATTCTGGTAGTTAATTAATTTACCATGTTATTATGATAATATTTTATGTCACTGAATTAAATATAACATTTTAAATATATTTGGCACATTCATTGTGTGCTCTTTTGACAAAAACCGAAGTTTGAGAACCCCTTCAGTGGTATCTGTAGGTGAATTTGAGTAGTTTAAGCAAAGATTAAATTGATTAGACAGAACTATTAGGTTTTTCAGAGCAGACCAAACTGCTGCCAAAATACAAAAACTGTAGCTGAAACTGCGTGGCTTAACAACATGTCATAGACACCAAGGATGTGTCACAGATTTTCATACAGTACATTTACATGCTCATTGTAATGAGATTACTTGGAGCAGGAAAAGGGAGACTTCCACATAACACTCCAGTAAGTTCCAGTTCATTATTGCATTAAACTACACTGTGTGTGTGCGTGTGTGTGTGTATTTACATCTAACTAACTGACAATGTATGTGTATGTGTCAAACTGTGTGACCTATTTGGCAAGTTTGTGAATGATGTGAATTCTCACCAGATTCCTTGTTAGCATCCTCCTCCTCAGTGGGTTGAGAAGGGTCATAGTAGTCCGCACTGTATTTGAAGGCCACTGCATTGTAGGTGCCTTCATCAGCCAGAGCCTCACTCAGTCGTTTGTACTCCTCCTCTGTAAAAAAAGAATAATGGAAAACTATTTACTACAACATTTAAATCAGATTGTACAATACTACATCTATTTGATTTTCTATTTGTGCAGTCCTGGGTAACTAAATACATACAACTACGAATAACAAAGCATTTACTGGAGCATACTGGTAGCCTAATGCTTACTGTGCATGCCAAGTAACTGCAATGTCCCCAGCTGGGGACCTTTGTTGCATGTCACATCCTCGCTCTCCCCATGTTTCCTGTCTGTCTCTCCACTAGCTATCAAATAAAGGCTACAATGCTAAAAAAAACAAACAAAAAAAAGTATCATAACAATTAGATTGAGATCTTGGTTTGATCTTGATGAAGATGATTTGGTCATTCGGATATGTAGCATTTCAGCTGTTTGTGAAGGTATTTTATTAGCATCTGTATGGTTAGACTTAGAATGAATTACTAAAAATAACTGATCATACAGTGCCTTGAAAAAGTTTTCATATCCCTTGAACTTTTCCACATTTTGGCACGTTACAGCCACAAACTTAAATGTATTTTATGTGATAGACCAACACAATGTAGTGCATAATTGTAAAGTGGAATACTGAATAAAGTTTTCTGTCAAACCTTTTGCTGCATCACAGCTGCAAGTCTTTTGGGGTATGTCTCTACTAGCTTTGCACATCTAGAGACTGCAATTTTTGCCCATTCTTCTTTGCAAAATAGCTCCAGCTCAGTCAGACTAGATGTAGATCACCTCAATATTCAAACACATGAATAGGCTTTGATATAAACCATTCTATTGTAGCTCTGGCTGTACATTTAGGGTTGCTGTCCTGCTGGAAGCTAAAGCTCCAACCCAGTCTCAAGTCTTTTAGCCTCTAACAGATTTTTTTTCCAGGATCGCCCTGTATTTAGTTCCATTCATCTTTCCATCAACTCTGACCAGCGTCCCTGTCCCTGCTGAAGAAAAGCATCCCCATAGAATAATGCTGTCACCACCATGTTTCACAGCGGGGATGGTGTATTCAGATTGATGTGCAATGTTAGGCTTCGCCCACACATAGCGTTTTGCATGTAGTTACATTTTGGTCTCCTTTGACCAGAGCACCTTCCATGTTGTTTGCTGTGTCCCCTACATGGCTTGTGGCAAACTTCTAATGAGACTTTTTATGTTCAACAATGGCTTTCTTCTTGTCACTATCCCATAAAGGCCCGATTTGTGGAGTGTAAATGTTTAAGGCATATGGATACTTTTTCAAGGCACTTTAGTTAATATGCAGTAATAATAATTATACATTAACAGAATACATATTACAAAGTGCAGGTGACCCTGATATTCTACTCTCAATTATGGAATACTATTTTACAAGCACACAAAGTTATTTACTGGTTTCTAAACAAAAATACATGGTGACAATAGACACCAATTTTCATTAATATGCATGGCCAACTATATCTTTATTAAAGAAGCAAGGGCAAAATTCCCACTAAAATTATTAATATTTCTAATGCTTTCCTGCTGTCCCTCCAATGGACAGATGGGTAATAGTCTGAGTGAATAGGGTCAGGCTTCCAAATTCAAGGGCAAAGGAACCTGGGGGAGAAACCTTCTGCAGGCAGTGTGTGAGTGTGTGAGTGACACATATCATTCACTGACTCCTTCTGTCCTGTCAGTTTGGGCATAAGTTGCCATATTTCACTTAAAACTGTGGCTTATTAATTCAATTACAGTCATTATGTCTGTCTTTCACAGCGGTGCTTTGTCATCACAACAGTCTATTTCATTATCATGTAAAATGACTGAAAGGGTATCCTAGATGAAAGTCAAAAGTGATTTCCATAGAAATGGCAGCTATGGAGTTCAGAGTCAAAGCTAGTCCTTCTTAAAGCAACTGAAAGCTGACTCTGTTGAAGAGCCATCGTGAAAAAAATGATTTTGTTAAGAAGCCTAGATTAAAGATTACGGCAGTTACAGGAGTTGCCACTTTCTATTTGGCTTGTTTAAAGAGGACACAGGCCTGAGATTTAAAATTATCTGGACATTAATTAATTCAAACAGTGACTGCCTGAGAATAAGTATCAAATGACAAGACATCCCTGACAAGAGCTGAAAGGATGAATTGAGAAATTGAATTAATTACTATAATGAGACATCAGTAATAATGGCAGTAATAAACACTACAAAGAGTGAAGGTTTTGGAAGAATTTCAATTTGAAAGCGGCCAAGCGGCTAAATCATGTTAGAAGTGTTTCTGTTTTGTAATGGCTAGACATGTCATTATCTATAATTCTTAAAAGGTTATCATATGATATATGGACATGACTTCAGTCATTTTTGCTGACCTGGATACTGCCCATTGTGTTTCTATAAGAATGAACATCATTTACATTTTGACCAGTTGCACTGCTGTGTCCTCCTGTCTTGTCTAGGTGTGTTGTATTGTATTTGTAAATGCGCTGAGACACACACACAACAAGGCCGCCAACATTTGCATTATGTGCTCACAAAGCAGGCAAACCGTCAGCTGGGTCACTCTTTGTACTGACACAATGGGGAAACAACAGAAGTCCAGCAAGTGGGGAAGTTACAGTTTGTTGAATACATACTGATACAAAATAGTAGCTTTTAAAAAAAAGGCAAAACAACAACAACAATGGAGACCACGTTGTCTCTCATTATATTACTGATTTAACATGTAAGTTATCCAACCGGCTAATGTGTTGGTGCAACTTGTGAGTTTGACATGAGTTTTGACACCTGTAAATAATAAGACTCTGTGTGTAGACTTTACATAAAAAAGTAGGTCTCTACAGTCCTAAAAAGTGTTCATCAAATCAGCAAGGATCAACCCTAACAGGCCACTTTCCACTGTGTCTCTAGAATGGGATCCAGAAATAAGTTGTTTTGGGGCGTGTTGCATTTCCTGCTTTTAGGCTAAAGTGGTGGGGACATGCTGGCTACTGTGAGGAACTGGGGTCAGGGATACAACTATGCCTGTGATTGTGGATTGTTATGTAGTTAGGAGGATCAGTTATACTATTAATGAAAAGAGTACTGTGTTTAAAAAAAAAAAAAAGTGGCATAATGGGAACGAAAGGCAACACAGACTGTAACAGAGTGACACCTGGGACAGAAGAGCAACAGCTAACGTTACACACTGGTCACTTGTCTTACCAAATCTATCCATTAATGCATTTAATAATATTAAATGTGACACATAATATCTAAAGATATATTGTTTATCTCCTTCTTGCTTGGTGACTTTCCAAATAAAGTTAGTTGTCTAACACTGATATTTCTCTATGCAGCTGAAGACAGAAGATAACATAATGGTGCTGTGCAATCATTAGTTTACTCACTAGTAGTTTAAGAACCGATTATAACAAAAGTATTATGCAGCACTGATATTCTGTCAACATACAAGAAAGATGGACAGCTGCAGCTGAACTCAGTCTTAATCCAAGTGGCGCTTTAGACCCTTTAGACTAATCTTAGTCTAAATTAGTGTTAAAATACCTAACAACAACATCACCTTTTCTTTCACTCAAGGCAGGGGTGTCCAAACTGTTTTAAGGAGGACCAGAGTTAGTTAGATGTAGAGTCCCAGGCATGTCCTCAGACATTTTATCCAGTAGGATTAACATACACTACCAGTCAAACATTTGGACACGCATAGGAAAATGTTTTTCATAAAAAGATACTTTTTAGTTATCCTTTTAAATTAATACATTTGCATTAGCAAACATAACATGCTATTGGAAGACAGTACTAATGTTTGCAGAATTTAGGCCTCTGTATGTTTATGTAAATATTCCTTTTAAAAAAACAGTTGTTTTCAGCAACAATAGTCATTTACAATATGAACAATGTCTACACATTCATTCTGACAAAACTGATGTTACGAAATCTGCTTTTCTTTCACAAACATGGTAATTTCTATGTTTGTCCAAACTTTTGACTGGTAGTGTACATATACATGCACTGTTTTATAACTATTTTATTTTCATTGTCACAATTATCATTTTAAATGGCACTGTAACCAAATCTAAGCCTCACAGGAGTGAAGAAATGAAAAGGACAATTGTTGCCCTTCTCTCTGTGACGGCGTGCAGCTGATGAATTTGTGTGTCTGTCTGTCGGGCCTGGGATGCGAGCCGGTGTCAGAGAGCAAATCCACCAGCTGATTTATCGGAGACGACACACGGTTTGTGATATGATGTGTGCGCTATATATATATATATATATATATATACATATATATGTGTAAAGTAGTTAAGCAATGAACAGTTATTGACACCTACTCACAATCTCCGACTATGAAGAAATCCTCTGGCCTTCTTTCTGTTGAACTGCGGATAAACTCGCTAACAAGCAGCGACATGTAGCTTCCACCTGGGTCCTAATGCCCGCCGACTACCTATAGCTGCTTAAACAGCTACCTAGCTAGTGTGTACCTTCGCTCAGTGATATCTTGTATGAAATGTATGTATATATAATTTAAAAATAGTATAATAATTACTATATTTTTGGGGGGGCTTGGGATCATTAGGCCTAATTTGCATGTACAAAATAGGCCTAATGACATCAGCGGTGCAAACACAGTGAAGGATATTTTCCACCCTTCTTTTCCATTGCCACTGTAACCAGTTTACTCAGGAAAAGCAACTTCCTCGAGCAGTCAGAATGGAGTTTACACACACGCTGCTTTCTAACTTCTTTTCTGCTGTGTTCGTGAGCTGTAGAGTAACAGTGCAGTGGGAGAGAGGTAAAGAGAGGTGAAAAGAGACAGCTGATACACAGCATGTACTTTCTGAATAAAAGCAATTAGTGTAAGCGACATATTTAGATTTCTAATATTACTATTATGTTAGCTGACTGACATTTGTTTTAAAACAGATTTTTAAAATTCTAGACAACAACCACCCTTCCCACTAGGGCTGCATGATTTGGTGAAAAAGTCATACTGTGATTATTGTGGATAATATTGAGATTTGCGATACAATGCATTCATCATATTTTTCTCTGTGCTGTTTGTTGTCACCAAGCTTGAATGCTAAATAACAGAGGTTGAGTTTTTTATGTTGGGTACACAAACAAAAGTTCAGCATTGGTCTGCCTGTTAGCAGACATCTCCACCTGGTCTCCACTCTGCATGCTGAAAAGTCACGTGAGCATACATGATACATGCACCACTGTCCTAGCAGAGACTGACTGGTCACCACTTTATTACAAGCATAGATAATAAGATAACGGCACACAAACCAAGTATAGGTTGTCACGTTCATAGACACACATATTAACTTAATTAAATCGCAGGTTTTTGTGGGTGTATAATTGCACAGGCTGACAATTACTGCTCACCTTGTCTAGCCTCTTCTTCCAGCAGGTCAGTGTGCAGAGCCAGGTACCTTTCCTCATCACAGAGTGCTTCAATCCTGGCCTCTTCCTCTGACAGCTGGTAGGATGTGTTCCATGACCCACTGTCATACTCTGAAAGGTCATGTAAGTGACCACGCCCATCGTATCTGTTGGATGATAAAAAGGATTAGAGAGAAAAGTGCAGACAGAACTCTTTAAGCACAACATGGACCTACTTACCAAGGGAAGGGGACCTATAACCCAAAAGATACAACAACAAAATGCTATACCTCTTTAAATCTGTCCTGAGGGAGTATACTTGTAAAATACTAAAAGTTATAAAAATTCCTCAAAATACTGACAAATTAAAACTGCCCTAATTAAGTCTTCGGGTTTAATTGGTGATAGTGCTCTTAAGATACCTAGCAAGCTACCAGGTTCTATGTCCTTCCTGGACAAGTCTTACAAACCAACCCTACATTGAAAGAAAAATCAAACAACAAAATAAATAAACAAACAAAGCAACTCGCCTCTTACCTTACAGGGCTCAATCCCCCCCCCCGTAACATCATTACTTCTACATCTGCAAAGAAAGTTACATTCACACAAACCCGAGCACATAAATACCTATCCGTAAGAACCCAAATCGACGACATTTTCCAGGGTTTGTCCCTCTACGCCACCTCTCAGTTGCAGTTTCTTCATGAAGACAAAGAAATGGGGTGCTGTGGTTGGCATTCGGGGTTTGGCAGGACCCCTTAGCCTACCTTGCTGTGGAAAAAACTGTACTATGTGATAAAGACACACATACAAAGGCTGTACAAATGAAACACAGGCTGGGTCACTGCAAATCAAGGTGATTCAAAAAGATAAATGATCAATTTTATAGTTTGAGTAACTAATGTGTTCTGCATTGGTGTAGCAATAAAGCTCTATTGCCTGCAGCACTATTTTGAAAGAAGTCTGAAAACACAAAGTTTCACATTGACACTGTAATATTCTGAATCACCTTAAATGCAGTAAGTTCAGTCTTGGTTAGAATTTCCTCTGGCCTTGTGAATATCAGCACAGCATAATAAAATCCCACCCAGATCGCTTGCTTTGTGTACACGTTGGTATTTTAGTGAAAACTCAGTTTGAAAAGGACAGAAAGAGTGAAACATCCTCTGTGTCATACTCCATTTTACTGCTATAGTTTTCAACTGCAGAGTGAGCATGGAGTAAACGTTTCCAGAGTAAATTCTCCCAACATGCTAAGATGCAAAGGCCATCTAAAAGCTAACATTTGTAGTCTTAATGTTTAGGAAATGTATATCTTGTCATATTTAGTTTAAGTTGCTAATGTACGTGGTGCACCGAACTCAACTTAATGCAGTTCGTGGAAAGATGGTTATATAATGTTTAAAAGTAATAATCAAACAAAATGCAAATTTTTTGTATAATTTTAGTGGTGCTAGACTCAATAGGTTTAGTCTTTGACGTCTAATAAATTGACAACGGAGTGTTAACTTTATACTGATAGGCCAGCACGATGACTGATGTTAGCAAAGACTGACTAGGATTTGCATCTTCGCATGTTTATTCTATAAACTTCAAATACACATTTCTGTCAGTACAGGACGTCCAAAGACAAGTTAGCAGGCAAGAAATAAAACATTTGTCGACAGTTGCAGGTCTTTTCAAGCCTCTGCAAGACAAACTCCAAGCGGTCCCTTGAATTTTGAAAGAGGCTAACGGACAGGAGACATGGTTAGCATAACGTTTCGGTCTAAGTTTGTTCAACCGACCTATCAATCATGATGCTCTTGTCCCCCATCCATGGTATAAGATGTTTTCCATGTTCGTGGTAAAGAGCCTTTTCGTCGTCTCGGAACAGTTTGCAGGCATATCCGAAAACCAAAAGGTCGGCGTATTTATCGCTGTCACTCACATCCTTCTTCACCGGTTTGTTGTTGTGGTCTTTCTTTGCCGCTCCGCGTCGATACATCTCCCACGTACGTGTGAAAAAACAAATTAGGTTGCTAGACAGAATATTAATCACGATGCGTTGATGGTTTTCTGATAACTAAATGGCTTTCAGGTGATGAAAACGTTACGATAATCCGTGATGTTGTTCTCAAAAACTAAATTCTAACATGCTATCAGTCGCCATGTTGGAAAGTAAGTAAATTCAATTCTGTTTCCGGTTCGCAATTTCATCAATTTAAGTGTATAATTTCAACATATAACCATGTGCAACATTTACACTTATAAACATGTAGTATTTTTTACTGGGGGTTATTAAATTTAGAGAAAGAAATTATAGCCTATATATGATATATAAGTTGGGTCTGATGGCGTTTTCACGTATGTCGAATGTGCTTGTGGTGAACGGACATTATCACAATGTGCTGTTGAAGTAAAACTGAACTCACGAAAGTTATGGGTCAAATATTTGAGTATATATTCAGGTTTAAACATGTTTCCATTACCCCACAGAAAGATTTTTATGTTTAGGGGATGGATGGGCAACAAATGTGTTCAGAAGAAAATACATTTGCGTTAACTCTGGAATATGTTTAAGTCCTGTATAGACTGAGATATGTACTCAGACTTTGATTTTTGATTCTTATTCTTTTTATTGCATGGAAACCAGTACTTACTATTCTAACATAGCATAGATTATTGTCAAAGCCCTCTGATATAGTGTTAGTGTTTAGTATAGTGTTATATTTTTTAAAAATTATAAGGTTGATTTTGAGATGAAAGTAGAGAAAGTTTTGATTTGTTTGTGATTATGATTTAGTTATTGCTTGCTTTGAGTTTTTCCTCTCCACTGTTGCCTCAATGCTTGCTCAAGTGGGACTGTTGGATTTCTACATTAATCTATATTTATTTAAATTTTGCAAGGTCTTAAACCTTGCAATGTAAAGTGCCTCGAGATAACTTT
>JAUBNQ010000014.1:13817301-13828931 GCA_032353495.1 Ctenopoma kingsleyae | reverse complement strand
TCGAGATAACTTTGTTGTGAATTGGCGCTATATAAATAAAACTGAATTGAATTGAATTGAATTGAATTGAATTGAATTGAATTGAATTGAATTGAGTTAAACTACAAACTTTCATTTCCAGTCATATAGTGGAAACAAGTGGAAAACATTTTAAACCTTCCCTCTTCTGCATCTTTTCAAGCATTTCTCTGTACCAGTAATGTCTATTATTATTTTTCTTTTTTCATCTGCGATAGCTCCTCTTACGTATCAAACCTAAGACCCTTCAAAGACAAAGGAAAGATGTGAGTAAGGTGTACTTTATTTATTTCTGTGCATATTGGATACTTACATTTATAATAGATAAATAAAGATAACAATAATAATACTTCTTGTGAGAGTGGGGTAATTATTATAAACAGTACAGTACAGTATACAGTGTTAATATTAAGATTAATATTAAGATTTAAAAAAGCTTCAAATAAAGGATTCTTAGAGTGAGCTCAAATGGCATGTTCTTAGCTAAGTAGGAATTACATGATAGATAGATAGATTAATACAGGAAGAATACACATCTAAAACAGAAACAGGAACATATTGCATTTAAACAATAAACTCTCTCTTAATGACTCTTAAATCAGTTTAATGTGTGTAATGATGGAAAATAGCTGTTGGCAGGAATGACTTCCTGCACCACTCCTTGTCACAGCGGAGCTGGAGAAGTCTATGACTAAATCTGCTCTGCTGTTTGACCAGCAGGCTGTAGAGAGGATGCAAGCTGCTCTCCTTGATGTTCAGCATCCTACTCTCCACCACCTGCTCTAAGGGTTCCAGTGAAGACCCCAGCACAGAGCGAGCCTTCCTGATCAGATTATTCAGTTTGTTGGTGTCATTGGCTCTGATCCTGCTGCCCCACCAGACAACAGCAAAGAATATTGCACTGGCAACAACAGACTGATAAAAGATTTGCATCTTCTTGTTGCACACAAAGGACTTAAGCTTCTTCAAGAAGTAGAGTCTGCTCTCTCCCTTTCTAGAGACAGACTCGGTGTTGCAATTCCAGACCAGTCTGTTGTCAAGATGAACTCCCAGGTATTTGTACCTCTTCTCCTAAAATGGAAATTGTGTTAAAGCTAGCTCTATTTCTCCTAAGATTCGTTACAGGCCCCACTACCTCTATACTTATTGAAATAAAAAAAAATCTGTAATTTTTAATTGACTATTGATTTGTCTTACAAATTGTAACTCATTGTAGTCTGTTGTTTATGACTGACTGTTTACATTTAAGAAGAACATAGATCTGTTGTCTGAAAAGGGTGGCAATTCAGTTTAGATTGCAGCTACAGCATACAGCAGCACACTAAGCTTATCATGTTAAGATGGAGTAATCGCTACACTTTAACAGAGACTGTTGTAACACTTGTAACACACACACATATCAGTGACAAGTAAGACTCTCGTTCTGAGCTGTGCACTTTCCTCATCTAGGTCACCAACCCACATCTTATTTTTACTCATTTTTTATTCATTGTGGGTTTAAATGATGAAAATTGAGGGAGAGAATGGTTTCATTTTTTTGTTAATTAGAGAACAATTTAAACACATAGAATGGTTATATCATCAACCACATCACCAAAATTAGGAGCATTACAACAGTTCAGGTACCAGTTACACTGTACTGTGGAGACATACCCACTGCATGGCAGGAGTGGCTGTTTTAGTTTTGAGTAACTGTTTTTGCTAACACAAACTCAAGTGACAATAAATTAAAAGTAGATATAAAATGATCCAACTGAAGGACTTAAAAAGTTGGAGCATCCACTTCAACATTTTATAATTACAGCATGCAACAAACAATTTGATGGACAGATAATAATGAGTGCTGTAGTGGATTATGTCGTGATTATACAGAATGTGCGTAGGTGATACACTCAGATAAATACACTGAGAATTAGGGTTTTTACGCATTCACACATAAAAAACAATTGTACTATTTATGTCAAATTATTTATTACAGAAAATCTGAGTAGCTCATTAGCCTAATGAAGTACACAACTGAGCTGGTATACTACAGTCTCAAAAAAGAGATACAGTAGAATGACTCTGTAGCCCTTGCCACAATGCTTTTATCTCTCTCCTCTATTATTTACAACGGCCAACTGTGTTTTGTTCAAATTTGTCCATAGATACAGTCTAACACACTCATGACAGCAGAGTTTGAAACAAGTAAAACAGAGAGCGAAAATATTAAAATATTTAGAAAATTGCTTTTAGTACTACAATGGAAACATCTGTGTGTATTGTACAAATATGCATATGCTAAAACTGTGAACATATTTCATGCAGTATAGGAGTAAAGGGAGTCACAGTTTCAACTGCACATTAATATGCAAGATATGTAAATATGTGTGTATGCATATGCGCATATAAGGTAAAATGATATACAGTAAGTTCGAGTTAACGACAAGAATTTAAAAAAACATTTTTATGTGTGAGCTGTGTAACACAAGCTGGAGTGGTATGTGTAGCCTAAATGTCTAAAATCAGACTGACATATTTACCTGGCCGAAGCCATACTTCAGTATTCGATGGTCAATTTGCTCAGTAATTTCCTCTGTCATGCATGATCATTTAAGTGTTCATAGCATGTACTGTAGGTCATGCTGTGCTTCATTCACATGCATTTAAATAACCCATTCTTAATCACTAGGCAGTAATTAAATTTCTTCAAGATGTGAAGTTGTATTCACAGATGGCAAGTAAGCCAACCATGAGAGTGAGAGAAGCCATTTGAAAGCTGGCATGCAGATGTTAAGTCCCCCTATACTCATGGCATTAACATGGATGATTTATGCTGCTCTCCCTCTGTTTTCATCTTTGTGGACTTGTATCACTAGGTGTGTGTGCGCACATGAAGATGGCTAAATGTAAACAATTCAATATTCCAAAGCATGCACCCACTTTTTAAACTAATTTGTCAGTAGGAGGATTGCATGCTTTTGCCATTTTCAGAAACATTTTATTGCAATAAAACACCAACTTTTTAATCCATCTCCATTTTGGAGGCAGTTTGCCTAAAAGAAAACAAGTAAACAATTACAGTGATTATTGTCCATGATTGTGGACATATGGCTTTGAAGGTCTATGACATAGCAGAGACTAGACTGCTTTGTAGGGTAAAGCATGCACAATTTAAGGTTTCATTTTATCTAGTGGTTTATTATGCAGTAGCAGTGCACAGCAGTAAACACTGCAGTAAATACTCCACAGCTGTACTATTATGTACTGTTTTTCATGTTTACTCTTACATAGGATATTAATCTTCATTGCCAGGCATTAATTAAAAAATAAGATTGATTCTACAAACAATATGAAAGAAATAAAACAATTGTTGTTGTTGTTTTACATTATTGGGCAAAGGTTTAAACCTGCAAAGCAAAATCATGAAAAAAACCTGAAAAACATAGGCATAAAGAAACTAACTAACTAACAAGGGTTAATTAATATTGGGTTAACAGTTGCTCAGTTGGTGGAGCAGTCAAGTCTACAGGTCAAGGTGACCTTGGACAAGACACTGAAACCTCGTAGTTACACTGACATGTAGTGTCTGGCAGCTGTCCAAAAACAATTTCCCCAACAGGATCAATAAAGTACATTATTATCATTGTCATAATAAATGCTGTCATAATTAAAATTTTATTTAAATGATTTCTAAATAAATTATACATCCAGTTCAGTTATAGTGTCGAAGGATGAGCAAGTTTTATTCATGTCCAACTTTAACAGAAAACAGATATCATACTCTTCCATGCATTGTATATGTATTTTGTTTTCCCTTTTTTCGATGACATGCCTCTTTAAAATTCTATTGTATTAAAGTCTTTGGCGTTGTTACATGTTTGGAGGAACAGTGAATTCAAAGTGGCTGGAAGTGACTGCTTCAGCATTTAGGTTAAAGGCTTGTGGTGAAGGTGCTGCACATCAACAGCTCTTTAGTTTCTTTTGAATACTTCATTCATTTGACATCTGAACTAGGCTTCTGTATAAGTTCACACAATGTGGAGTATTATAGCACAAAAGATGACAACATCAACTCTTGAGTATTGGTAAATAGAACTAAATTAATTGGTGGAGGATTTCAGCAAGAGTCATTCACTCCATTCTTTGTTGTTAAACTTTGTGGTACCATTGAAAAGAGGTATTATGGCAAGATTTCAGGACCCAGCCAAGTACCTCTTCTTTCTAGTCCATCTACAGAGCCTCAATAACAATGCTTTGTTGCGATTCCATGCTGAGAACTGGGAATAAAAAAGCCCTTTAAAAATTCTCTTTACAGGACTTTATATTTCTCGAAAGAAGCAGATCTCTGCCATCTGTATACAGTATATGAGAGAGAAACAAGGTCACAGATCCATTACCATTAAATTTATACAACTTATTAAGAAACACCTGCTACCTAATAATATTATGAGACTTAATCTTAAATAGGTCTATGTGCAAGATCTGAGATGTTTAATACTGAATATTGTTGAAGGATATGTCTAAACAATAGCATTAAAGTCTCCCAAGTAACATTTTACAAGACGCATCAGTAATCAGCTCTCAAAATTAGGGCATGAAGAAACTTTAAGTCTATTCTTTGATGTTGCTGAATAGTTCTCTGAGAGGATTAAACTGTCATATTAGATAGATTTGCCTCTGTGCAGCATAATATAAATCTTCCAATTCCCCACAGTGAGATCCGTGACCTTTTGCATCAAGCGTCTCTATATGGCAGCATGAATGAAAAATGTAAATCTCTCCACATTTAGACACTGTTTTTTTCTTGTTGTGCTTGGCATAACATGTCAAAAATCAGCCAGGTGACAGGAAAGAAAAATAAACTGCGCGGCAAATAAAGGTTTTATAAGAAAATTGAATTTACTCCTGCAGCAAAGTGCATCCAGCAGCGTACTGAACAAATTCTTATGACTAAGCACACATTGTTTTATTGATATAGTGACTGAGAGCACAGTCAGCTCATCTCTGCGTCACTCAGTCAGATGTCAGACAACACTTTTAAAAATTACCTTTGTTCTCTCCTTATCACCTGTTTCACAAAGAGCATTACACAGTCATTACACTGACAAGTCTCATGTGCTCCTCATGTCAAGGTTTGTGCAATCAGTCCAGGTGATCCTTTCCATGACTGACAGGTTGCACAGGACATGAGCCAACAAGGACAAATGTCCTGGTGTCACAGCTGTCACTATTATTTAGGAGCAAGATAAGTCAAGTTGAACTGTTCTGCAGAGGCAAGTGAATTTATTGGGATTAGTTAGAGGCTTAATGGGGCCCCAGGGCTCTTATCATTATTTCACACAGAGTCAACCCTTCCAGGTGGGTTTAAACAAAGTATGAAATTAATTAATGAATATGTATGGCCCTCTCAAATGAGGCCCCGCTAATCCATTAGGATTTTGTGTGAGAATGCTGTAGATGAGATATTTTGAGCTTGCCACATTCACGGTTGTTTATCTGTTCTCACAATATCTGAGTGATTAATGTCGTGATTAAGTCTTACCTAGGACAGATTTTAGCTTTTATTAGCCACCAAGGTTTGTCATTAAAGTGTTTATGTATATGCATAACACACAGAAATCCAAGTGTGTGTGTGTGTGTGTGTGTGTGTGTGTATATACTGTATTACGAGGATCTAAATTGGACTTAACACTTTCTCGTGGGGACCAGAAGCTGGTTCCTATGAGGAAATCACTGAATTTTAGAGTGATTACTTGGTTTAAGGTTAGAGTAAGGTTAAATTAGGTTAGGTTTAGAGTCAGGATTAGGGTTAGGAATGTTATGGCTAGGGTTAGAGCAAGTCTCCAGCAAATTAATTTAAATCAATGTAATGTCTCCTGTGCGTGTGTGTGCAGCCACAAATGATGAAAACAAAAATGAGACTGTCGAGAGGAATCAATAACTTGCCTCATAGTTCTATGTGTAGTCTCTTTGTTTGTACAGCAAATCCAGTCTTTCACATACACAAAACTCCTCTTGCATATGTGGCCACCAATTCACATTCACTGGTTCTACATGCCAGTTTCAAGTCTGCAGGAATGAAACTGACATTTCCAGTGATCAGTAATGGGTAAAGTGATGAGACAAAAAGCAGCATGCAAAACCTAGTTTTACATGTTCTGTACAGTATGTGATGTCTGTTAATATAGCTTGAAGGAAAAGTTTGACATTTTGAATAATTATTTTCAATCACAAAGCAACTGTCACATTAAATGTGTGTTTGAACACACATGCTATATGCTTTTATATGCCTATATTAGACCATGGTTTCAGTTTTCTGTAACTTTGTCTCATTTCTCTAACTTTCTCTCTTTGACTTTCTAACAGTTTAAAACAGTTTTTCTTTGGTTAAAATGGTAATAAATAAATGGGTTCTCAGACCCGCTCCCACTCTCTAAAGAATCAGGTTATTGTTAGATATTTAAGGCTACTATTGTCATCCAATTGTAAAATTTTACAGGCTCATATTTACACTTCAGTGAACTTATGGAAAGCAGTAGCTATTGGTTTGAACAAGGACGCTTAAGTAATGTTAATGATTTTGTCCAACAATGTAATGTTTTCCCAATCGAGTGAAATTCTACACTAAAATCTAAAAAGTTAGCATTTCCTGCAGGGCTACTGGTACCTGGCTCTGACTCAGAAGTATCAGGCCACATCCTGTCTCCACACTCAAAGTAATTCAAATACAACAACTTAATTCGCACAAATAAATTAGTCTATACCTAAATCTGTACAGCAGGTCTAAAGGTTTATTTTGAGACTGATCAAAATGTATTATTGTATAAATAATCAATATACGCTTTCCACTGGTAAATTGACCTTTTCTTGTGGCCTTTTCACATGAATAATTAAAATGTTGTGTGACAGTAACTTTTGTCAAGTTTAAATTATTGTAGAATATATATATCTCCATGAAATTTACTTCTTTGTTTCTCTCTGGATAAATGAAAAACCAAAGTACATGACTACATACACTACACATAGACAAATGCTGTATAGATGAAAATAGATTTTATTTTGATGCAACTGCTGGATTTGATGTGCTGATTTGGTGTCATTCTATCAGCTGTTTGTCCATGTGTGTCCTTCTTTCAATAAAGTGGGAAATATTGTGTTGATGCCAGAAATTCCAAACCTGGGACAAACCAATAAATGGATAAAGGCAGACAAACTGCAAGCTGACAGACACTGGTGAAATTTTCTTCTTCTAATGTGAGTGAGTATTTCTGGGGGGAAATCTGCATACGGCAAGACTTTCCCTGAACAAATGACAAATAGGACAACTCAGTGGTACTGACTGGACTGTTGTGGTTGCACTGCAAAGAGCTCATTCTTCATCTTGGCCTGTTCGGAGCCTAATGGAATGTCAGCACGGCGATCTTTGACAGAGAGCACTGGAGGGAAGAACTGGGGCATATTTCAACTACTGGACGCCGTAGAGGATAATTCAATCATTCAGCTTACATCTTAATCAACATATAGCTGGTCCTTGCTGTTGTGGTCACAATGTCTGAGTGGAAAAGCAAGTGCATAGTCAGCCTTAAAGGCAATTCTAATACTGGTTTTGACGCATACATTACTGGTGATAAAAAGAAGTGGAATCTGTTAGGGTAGAGCATTTGTGTAGAATATTTGCAATGAAGATTGAAGATACATGTATAACAGTGTACATTCTCCATTCTTAATCCTGCCTACGAAACTGATTTATTGACCTTTATATAGTTGGTGGAAACAGACATTTATGGGAATAACACCAGACTGATCGGAATTTATGATGTAGGCAGCAATTCAAAGTTCAGGAACCAGACTAGTACTTTGTGCTTGAGCTTTATTGCTTAAAAAGCAACCAGTTACAAGTTACAGTACATCCACCAATGGAACAAAAACACTAGTAAATGTCTATTAGATTTCCTTTACCAATCCTCAGTTTTTAATGGACTGCAACAGTTTAAAGCCACATCAAATAGCAGCAAATGGATGGCATTACAAAGAGCTTTATATTTCCTCCAAGGACATAAAATTGTGGAAGAAAACAGCCTCCACCACAAACAATACTAGCTACCTGTTGAAAGTGTCATGGAAAATGTTTTGTTGTCCTGCACCTGTGCTCTTCTAAGCTGTTGGTATAAAGCAACCAGCATATGGTGTCTCTGGGCAGCTGCTGCTGTAGGGGCTACTTAACTGAAGAATTAATTGACTACTTTGGTTTAACTCCGTTTGACAGACCTGAAAGTTTTCTTGTACCTGGGTATAAAAGACACCCAGAGATTCTAAAAGACAACTACTGAATATCGTCATTGTATTTTTGCAAATTGATCACATATGAGATGTAATGCGGTCCCTGTTCCGAGCCTATCAACTGGAGGAGAATTGGACTGTGTCCAGTGAGTCCTTTTCCCTCTACATTTGGTTATGTTTACTTTCTATTAAAAATTGGTGACACTGGATATTTAAATGTGCCTCTTTCATGTCTTTCATGTCATGTCAATATGTTCAGCAGGCATACTTTGGTGTGATTTATTCGTAGATTTGATGGGAGACCATAGATTAATATGTTAATTTGTTTGTCTGTCAATCACATGCATTATACGGATATGACCAATATTCTTTGTGAACCATCTAGGCGTTTTGGCTGGCACTTAATAATATTCTGATTGAGGGCATGGAAGATATTGAAAATATGTCTGTGCTAATTCCACTATGTAAAAGAACAGACACAGGCTGCAGAAGTTAAAACTACCCTGTGGATCATTCAACCACCAGTAGCAAATCACTAATTTAATTACTTTGGTTGCTGCTACTATTATTATTATTTTTTTCATTTATGAAATACCAGCACATGCAGAAAGACATGCACATACACATGTAAGAGTGTGATGTAATTCAGACCGTATTTATGTCAGCTGCAGAGGGTGTAATGTCTGTTGACAGCTGGCGGTAATAATGACTCATAAAAGTTTTTAATTCCCCAATAAAAGGGGAAGAAGACGATTGCACGTTAATGTAAATAAGGCAGGTTTCAAAACCAAAAGAGTTCACAATGCATTCAACATATTTGTTTCAAGGAAATAAACATTGTTTTAGTGAGGATGAGGCAAAACTTAGAACAACTTGAACAGCTTTGTCAGTTTAATTCACATTTATCTCATCAGAACTTCACAATCTAAAATGTGCTTCTAAGGTAAAGAAGCAATAGAGTAAAAGTTTAACTTTTTTAATCACATGGAGTGGAATTACATTTGGCTGTACTGTTACTTTGCATGCTTAACATATCAAATCACTTCTGTCATAGCATCTCTAATAGGCGCAGATCTTGCAATACATGTAATATAATACACAAAACCAAAAGTTTGATAATTTGTTTTTTCTCTCTACCTTTCATTAACATTTTATAAGAAATTATTATCTGTTTAAACTGGTAAAATACTGTAAATCATCATATAGACAAGCTACTCATGAGGAAACATTCATTCAACATGTGGGCTGTAAAGGGTTTAAGGGGAGGAAAAGGGGGCAATAATAGCCTTTGATGGAACCTATTTCCAGTCCCTGGGTTCCATCTGAACCTCCAGTTAACTGAAGCAACATCTGCTCATAGGCTACAACGGATGCAGCTAAATTTTCCTGTATCATCTATTTTCAGGAGTAGGGATTATGAAATATCCGCATTATTTTATTGTATGCTTGAAAAAGTACCACGCCAGTTAGCATTGAATTGGCACTGGACACTCCAGTGACTGAGTAAAATATCTTGTTTCTATCTACTTCTAGGTCAATCTATGTCTTTTCTTTAATTTTGTTGTAACAAACTGTCATGAGGTACAAAATGCACATACAGTATGTGGAGTGAGCAAAAAGTACTGTAAACATTACTGCCTAGATGGAGCTAATCAGTCTGCAAGTCCCATTTCTAGCCAGGCTTGGGATTTGTGGAATTAATCACCTGGAATAAAGTGAGGTCTACATTTTCATTTTTTCATTTGTCAAAATGACACGTGGAAAACAAGACTAGGTGCGATGATTAAGCTCACTGCATTTGACACCCAATAAGATTGAGATCTGATAGATGGCCCAGAGAGAGGGCAGAAAGAGGAAATTATTTGCTATTCAAAATAAATAGCACATTTTTTCATGGTCTTGTACCTTTGTGTTTTCTTTGTTTCTTTGTTCCTCCTTCACCTTAACCACACCCCTCTCTCCACTCTCACTCCCTGATTGTTTTCAGCTGCACCTCATTTCAAATCAGCCCTTCACTATTTATGCACTATTCCTGCACTCCTCACTGCCCTTTGTCAGTTCATCCAGTTGTGCCACCTGTCGTCATCTTGCCAGTCATTCCTTGCTCATGCCCTTCCTTCCCATAAGTGTTTTGGATTCAGTTTCTGTCTTGTCTTTATCACTCTCTTTCTTAGTCCAGGACGTTGTCGCTGCCTCTACAGTTCTGGTTCCTGTTCCTAGGTGGGGCAACACACTCCTCGCCGCCTTTCAAGTTCCTTTTTTTGCCACCGCCGCCACTGACTCTGTTCCTAGATGGGAACACCATGGGGATGAACCCTCTGCCGCCTCTCTAGTTCCTGTGCCGAGGTGGGGTTTATTCAGGGACAAGGTCCTGTTCCACTTCCGAGGCATGGCCGCGTCGAGGACGTCGTCGTCGCCTCTCCAGTTCCAGTTCATCAGCGGGGCGGCGTGCTCGCCATCACCTCTCCAGTTCTGGTTCCTGTTCCTAGGCAGGACGACGTGTTCACCGTGGC
This sequence comes from Ctenopoma kingsleyae, assembly GCA_032353495.1. Taxonomy (NCBI): domain Eukaryota; kingdom Metazoa; phylum Chordata; class Actinopteri; order Anabantiformes; family Anabantidae; genus Ctenopoma; species Ctenopoma kingsleyae. The sequence goes on along the minus strand of JAUBNQ010000014.1, from coordinate 13,818,138 downwards.
TCCAGTTCCTGCCCCACAGCAGGGCCACGTTGTGGTTGCCGTCGCTTCAGGTAGTTTCGGCTACCCGGCGGAACTGTAGCGCTGCTACCTCTGCCTCTTCAGCTCCCTCCTGTGTGTCTACTCTCTTCTCTCCAGTGCCTGCCCGTCGCCGGCCTTCTGCCCATCCTCCCGATGCCCTCCAGGGTCCACGTCTGCCGCCCTCGGGCCGTCCGCCTGACGCTCTCCATTCACTCTGGGCTTTGCCTGCCCTGGTTAGACTCTTCTTAATTGAGAGAGAATTAATTGTTTGCTTTGTTCTTCAGGTTTTGCCTCCTCTTGGAGTGATTTTATGTTCAATAGTGTTTTCTCTATCAAAGTTTCCTTTGATTGTACATTCTATTGTCCTGGTCTGCATTTGGGTCCACCATTCAGTACCATCAATTTGACACATTTAGGTTAAACTTAGTTAGAATCTTATTCTGTCTCAAGCTTTGTCATCCTCTTTGTCATCCTCATTCCTTCATCCTTCATTCACTTTCATGTTCTCCTACTGCTTTTACTGTCAGCTTTCACACAATGGCATATTTTGTTTGGCAACATATACAGTATGAAGTATGTCTTGTGCTGTGCTTGTGGCACCTGTTGTCCTACAGAAACTGATTTTTGAGTCAGTTTGTTCATTCTGTTGACAATAGTGCATTTGTGGAAGGCACACCTCTCATTGGAAATCTTCTTCTTCTTTCGGCTGCTCCCTTTAGAGGTTGCCACAGCGGATCATCTGCCTCCATCTCACCCTGTCCCTAGCATCCTGCTCTGTTACACCAACCGTCTGCATGTCCTCCTTCACTACATCCATGA
>JAUBNQ010000014.1:13769159-13789433 GCA_032353495.1 Ctenopoma kingsleyae | reverse complement strand
GAGTGTAGCTATAAAGGAAACTAGTGAGGATTTTTTACAATATTGAGTTAGTCCCTGAGTGAGTGTTCTCCCAAGAGGCTTAAGGTTTTTGAAGGGCCACTGCACTAGCCCAAGAGTACTGGAGTATGAGAATTCCATTGATGAGTTCCTGCTGTGTTTTTGAGTCTTGGGCAAAGCTATCATACGTATACGAGATGTGTCAAACAAAAGCTGTAGGGGAAGTTGGCACGGGGCATTGCCGTCCTGGGGAAAACAAAGCATATCTTTGATCAGAAAGCACTTTATTCATTATACTGCTCATTACTACTACCATATATGAGTTATTATGTAGAGGTCTGGGGAAACACATACAGAAGTAATACACAAACAATAAACATAATGCCGAAAAGGGCCATCAGATTAATAAATAATGCAGAATACAGGGACCATACAAATGTACTCTTTATTAAAACGCAAGCTATAAAATTCCAAGACTTGGTTAAGTTTAACACAGCACAAATAATATATAAAGCAAGAAATAACATACTTCCAAAGGAAATCTATAAACTGTTAACAAAAGGAGAAGGGGGATATAACTTAAGAGGGAAAAGGAATTTAAAAATACATAGTGCTAGAACAACTTTAAAAAGCATGTGTATCTCAATAGCAGGAGTTAAATTATGGAACAGCCTTTTATTGACATGAAATAAATTATACTGTTTTTGTTTTATTTCTTTTTGTTTTTTCTTTTTCTTTCTTTGTGAGTTTTCTTCATGACTAAAAGAAAGTAATTCTGAATAAGTGATGTAAAATATGAAGGGGGTAGGGCCAAATGAGTGTATACTTCTACCTACTCCTTTTCAAACACAAGAATGAAATGATGATATGTAATGATGATGAGCGTACACGTTTGATATAAAAATTTCACTAAACGAAACTAAACTAAAACTGATTTATTGAAATGTTTGAGGTTCTAAAAATAGTGAGCCAGCACATGATGAGATTAATTTGCACAAGGCTTATTATAACCGCCACAATTAATTGAAAAAAGTAAAACTCCTTTAAAAAAGTAAGCACCACATACTTAACAATTACAGTAAATGGTTACAAACATTTTATCACTGCCAACCACCACTCTTTACAACCCACATTTAATTTTACTTTTACATTTCATCTGTTCTTGGCCACTAATTGGGCAGGTGACAAATGCCAAAAATTTAGAGCGAGTCAAGGCAGATAATTGGCTAGAAGTGGATAGTCAGTTACCAAAACTTTATTTGTGGATAAAAAGAAAGAAATGAATGTGAAAGCAATGGCACAAAATTGAGAAATGAGAAACAGAGAGGACAGCATGAGATATTGGGTGTGATGTTAGAAAGTATTTTGCAATAGAAGTGGAGTGTAGAGTGAAAAGCTCCTTTCATGTTTCCTCTGTCTTTCTTAGTAGATTGCTTCAGGCCAATGAATTAACTCTCGTCTGTTCTCTGATTGGGGTTTTCACAAACATACAGAAAGAGATTTGATTTGATCAGTGCCAAGTGATACATCCAGACCAAAGTTAGATGGCTTCTTCAGTGCATCAACGGTGCCCATCCTTTCTATCACCATATGTGCCACATTATTGCTCACAGTCAAGGACGTGTTTGGCCAAATGCCTCTTCTTGGCACGAAAGTCTTGTTGCTGCCTGCCAGGTACACAAATGGACAACAAGAGATGGCAAATGGCCACTGACAAATGATAGTTTCTAACACACAAAATGTAGGATGGGCGATTTTCACTCCCAAATGACAGAATGGACAATGGGAATATGAATGTTTTAAAATTTTGTTATTTCACTAAACTTAATGATGTTTCAAACGTATTTAAGGTTAAGATTCTTGCACAAATAACACTACATACAGTGTAGTAGAACATGACCTATGAGCATCCTTGCGGAATTGAACCCTTTTACTCGCAAGCCATCACAGTCTGCACTGACGAGACAGATGTGGGTGGATACCGTCAGATGCACTGTTTTTTTTTTTTCTTCAGGGAATTACAGTCACGAACAAAACACGTCTTTCACTGATCAGTGTAGGCTGCCACATTTTTATATGATTAGCTGATGACTCATTTATCCTGTCATTTACTCTTTATTCAGCATATTATTATATACATTATTATGACATCATATTACTCAGTATGAGTTCTGTATCTTTTATTGTGGCCCATCCTTGTGTTTTTCTATGGGAGCCTATCCATATGATTACTGTTAACTGACGCACACAATATAAAAACAAGTCCAAAAACTAATTTTATAAATAGAAGGATAACCATTGTACTGCAATGTGAAGTTAATAGTTTAATAATCAGTGAGGATGACGCTTCTGAGATTGGATTTCAGAAGCTTCCAGTGCTTTTTTTAAGAGGAGTCTGTCCCTCTAGTTGGAACAGACAGCTACAATCAGCAGGGGGACAGAGTGACAGACATGTGAAGACCTAAAATGTCACCACGAGAAAGGGAGAAAATTGGCCAATTAGAGACTACCTGCCCAAAGGCTCATGACCTCCAATCAAATAGTAGTTTAAAGGTTATTAAAAGTTCAGAAGAACATACCCCAGAAGGTAACAAAAATGGCAGATTAGTTACTGGTCTCTGGTGCCCTGTGCTTGTTAGCACTCGGGTGAAATAGCTTAATACGAGATCTGCTTTGCTGCTGTCTTTGGTAAGAGTGAGGGATCTGTAAAACTGACACCAGATCAGGGTCACACTAATTCATGTGCATTATCGAGTCAGAACTACCTTCAATACTGGGCCAGGTCATAGAATAATTTAATGTGTTGGCAGAAAGATTTTTAAACAGAAAACTGAGTTCTGAGTGACTGAAATAGTTTGATGTCTGTGTTACTGTCATGCCTGTCAAGTATCTTTGACATTGTTGAGCAATAAGAACTACTTATCATCTGAAACAACAGAGTTTGAGGTAGGTTAGCACAGAAAATTACAATCCAAACAGGTGCATTGCTCAACTGAAGCAGTGACAAATTTTATTTGGTAGTCTAGCAATAAATGATGAATGAATAATGCGGCCTGGTTGAGTAACATTAGCGAAATATCTTATTGTTTTTACATTCAATAAACTGTCATAAAATAAAGAATGTTTCTAGCAGAAATTAGAAACGATTATTATTATTATTAAGAGATTAGAGAAATGAAAATGTTACTAAAACAATATTTACAGTCTGAATTTGAATTAAGTTGGTTTTAAAAATTCAAATGTTTGGTTACAAATTAAAGTAAATAATGTTTATGGAGCTCTATTGTCAACAGCATGTCTTTTTTATTTTTTGGTTTATTATAAAAATGTTAAAATTACTTCAAATGTCTGAATGTTATGGTTGTACTTCTACTGTTACGGTTATACTGTTATATAGTATGTTGAGATAATTGATGAACATCTAATCACACTTATAAAGCTGGAAATGCACATTCAACCAAGACCAGCTGGGCATGATTTAAAAAGTGTCTGTTGAAACAACCATTTTGAGGACTGAGGTACATTACGACCACAGCTTTGCCGAATGTGAATGGTATTTGAAAACAGCATACTGTAGACTGTAATTCTGAGGAACAACACACTGTCAGACTACAGGCAAACACATGAGTTGGGTATGACTGAGACTCACAGCTGTATAGTATAGTATAAATGACACCAGATGTTCACTGTCAATTGTGGAGAGACAGCAATGTCCAAGCCAAGCTAATATGTATACTGTTTTGTGACAAGAGCAAAGTGACAAAACTAATTTTTACAGTTTGTGAAGATTAGATTTTTATAGCAATTGCCAAATAGATACATCTCTTGAGTCTGGATAAACTGCATAAAATTCTTGGTTAAGAACCACACATTTAAGATGTAAATGTCGGTGCATAAATTCATATAATTACAGCCTCTATCTTTCAGAGTTAATTTGGTTTGGTTATTGTTTGCTGTTCCTCAAACCCTTAACTTATTTCACCGAAAATAAGGCATTCAGTGTGCCAAGTCATCTGCTGACTACTGCTAAAAAAGTTTAGATTTGATGACTGAAGTTTTGCACTGACTTTTAGAATCACAGAAAAAATGGAAAAGTGGTTATTTTTTGGAGATGATATATTTTATTTCACTGCTGCCTCAGCCCAGTGAACAAAAACAGACCTATCCAGTTGGCCTATACTTCCTCAAAACAATATATTGTATATGTCAAAATGGCAAGAGTGCAAGCTCTGTATAAATGGTAGTTTGTTTTTTTAGGTAATTCACTTATCGATATTTTTTTGAGTTATTTTGAGTGAAATATAATAAAATGCAGAGTTCTCTCATGTCTACAACCACCTTTGCTGTATTCACTAGGTTTTATAAATGAAACTTCTCAATGAGATTCTCAAGCTGAGTTAACTTGGCTGAAAATTTGATAAATATTATTGTGTCACTACAATGGACTAAATGGGATAAACTTTTACTGTGGTGTCTGGTAGAGTGTTAGTGATAGATTTGAATCATCCAGTAACACTGAAAGAACACTGAGTTTTTCATATTTGTGTGTCCTCTCATGTCCCCTGATACTCTTGTCAAATACTTTCTTCATCTGTCAGAAAAGGGATTTGGTGTTAGACCTTTGCCCTAAAGACTACTGTATGTTAATTTCATGCATGTTACACCTATACAGGACAAAACGGAGCATAAGGTGAAGGAAAAGTGGATCCAATGCATCAACCTCCTCACAGTGTATCACACACTCAATTTTGTTCTGCACTACATCATTCAATCCCTCTCAGGGCAAGCATTTCATTAGGAGCAGAACTCCAATTCAATTTTTTTTAAGTGACTGTCCTCTCTGCACTGATTTCTTATTCCTAACTGCTGAGTGACTGCTGCTCCACATTTAATAATTCATGAAATGCAGAAGATAGAAACACAAAGAAATAGTTTCTTAATCTCTGTTCTGTTTGTGTCACACAAGTGTTAGGCCATGAGAAGTAAACAATATCATGTTTACATACATATAATCTTAAAATAGAAAATGTGAACATAATGGCTTTTTAATAATGTACACCAGCTTGTCTTGTGACTTTGACACAGGCTTATACACTGAAAACATTGGATGTAGCATAAATGAGAAGAAATATTTGAGAACTTTCAAATCAACATTGAGTATTTTACAGATATACAGCTATTGATGTTTGATGCATATTTTTTCAGAGGCAGTGTGAATATGTTACTATATAAACTATGCATATATTGCATACACTCGCTAGAGACAGATGAGTGCTTTACTGAATAAATGTCTTTGATGAGTGCTCAACCAAAAATAACAATCTCAGAAGAGGAAAGCAGCACCCCCAGATAAAAAGAGAGTGGATAAAAAACATTATTCCCTGTACTCTGAAATGTATTAGCTTGAAAGATGATACTTCAAGCATCGGTTTATATAATTTCTAACAAGGTCAGAACCTCAGCAGATGAGTGTAGTGAAGGTAGTTAATGACAGGCTGGCCTTGTCCACCTTTAACACAGCAGTTATTGTGACTTACCAGAAGTCTCAGGCGTAACTAATAATATTAATACACGCTCATTTACAATGAATGACAGAAGGCCATGCTGACGAACCAGCATGCATGAAGGCTTAGAACAGTGATAATCAGCCTGGGGTACTTCTACACTTGCCAGGGGGTACATGGATAGCTTAGTTAATGAAAACATTATTTATGAATTATTAATTGTGACATGCTGTTGTTTAGTAAATTAACATAAGAAATATCCAGACAACCAGGTGGGACCATGTCGAGGGTGCATAAATCCATCAGTTGAAACAGCTAAACAAAATGTTAAAATTCTAGATTAGCAAGATTTAAAGCACAGAGTGATGGTCGAAATGTCTCCATAAATTTTACATAGTTAAAAATGTATGTAATTATATGTTATTTAACATTTTTACTGCCTGATCTTTCTGTGTAATACCAATCTGTGTCTACATTATTATTAACTATTATCTACTATTCATGGTTATGTATAGACTCTCACAGCACTTGGTTAAAGAAAGATTGCAGTTTAACTGAAGTGCTTTTATTTTCTAAACCCGACCAAACTGGGGACTTGAACTCAGGTCTGTGGCATGACAGTCAAGTACTTTGCACACCCAACAGCCTAACCCCCTTGCTATATGACACTGTAGCAATGTTTCCAAATGTACCTGAAGCTGAACTAGTTGTATAGTTTTTGGGAGACAAGATTGAACAGTTAAAAGTAATTAAAAATGCCTCTAATATTCTCCTATAACAACAGTACAGTAACAATATTTACTTTTATATAATTAACACTCATATTTTTGCAAATGACATACAGCCATCATTAATGTTGATTTATATCTGTATTTGACAAGTCATATTCAGTCCAACATTGTACAAACCCCATGTCTAGAGAAGTTCAACTTTTATAATTTATTTAAAAATTGGGAACTTTGGATACTAATATTGCTGCAGATTTGCAAGTGTAATATTTGGACTTCCAACCTCAGAACACATTTCCATTGCATTTTGATCCATCTGACATAAACTCTGGCCCAGAGAGCTAACTGTTCATCTGAGCCCCATATTAAACTTAAACAGTCACACTTAGCGAAATGTAGTTGGTTTCTTTCAAATTCATACTGTAGTAAATTTAGTAAAAAATTCACTCCTTTGGTTCCCCTGAGCTGCAGCAAAGGCATATCTACTACTGATTTTTACTCACTTTAAAGAGTGAATCAGAAACCCAGTAGAGTCTGTGGTACAAAGTTTGTTGTGCAAAAAATTTTGTCAGATGTCAAATGCCAGGAATGCTGATGTTACAGTCTCTACAAAATCTAGTGTGATGTCATAGCAAATCTATGAGCATCCTCTAAGAAATAGCCACACATATAACTATCTCTTTGGAAAAGGTTTGTTTATGCCCATTTTTACCTGCAATGCCACCTGATGGCTTAAAGGTCACATACAGTGGTTTCCATTATGTACCTTATAAATATCTAAATGTTGTCTTGGTGCCTGCTGTTCTGTTCTCTATCTTCTTTCCTCTCACCCCAACCAGTCGAGGCAGATGGCCACCCACTGTCGCCTAGTGCTTGCTCAACAGGCCCGGCCCAAGCCTCCATGGGACCCTAAGCAAAATTTGAATTTTGGGGCCCTCTATTACTGTCAGTAATACTGATTAATGATCATTCACACACCTACTGTAAACTTATTTCAGCAATACATACAACATGCAGTGCATATCACAGTTGCACCAGTGTTGTTTATATGGCATGTTTTTACCCACCCATATGGTTTTTAATCTGAAATGGCGGTAAACTCAGCTACAAGTGTTGCCTGGGGTTGATGTCCACATAATATTCAAAGTGATATAGTACTAACTGGGATACTGAATGTCGTAGATCCACTAAAATTAATATAAACCAACATAAGAGTCATTTACTACAGGGGTGTCCAGATTTGATAATGTGAAGAGTCCCAGGGGCCGATGGTTAGGGTGTCACATTACATTTATTAAATAAATCACAAAATATATATTTAAAATTGTGATTTTTTAATAAAATTGCAAATAAATGTATTAAATAAATAATAAATGTGTCCAAAATCATATGATCCATAGATGGTCCCTTAAGACATTTTCAATAGGATTTACATACATATGCACTGTTTTATAACAATTTTATTTTCATTGTCAAAATGATCAATTTAAATGGCTTTGTAACCAAATCTAAGCCTCACAGGGGTGAAGAAATCCAAAATAATAAAGGCATGTGTTTTTTTTCTCAACAGCAGGACGCGAATCCGGAACTCTGATGTGTCAACACAGTTCTCTACAAGCTGAGCTAACAGAGATGACAGGATGTGCAGCTCGTTTACCGGTTTTTAAGATGTGATATGTCTGCATGATTGTATGCTGCGGGCTGGTCTGATCTGGTCTGAGATGCCAGGGCCAATTTCTTTATTCCAGTACGTCCCGGGACATAAATAATACATTTTAAAACCGGAGCTGTGGTAAAATCTTGGACATGCCTGATTTACTGTAAACAGGTCAACTGCTCTGTTGCTCAAGTAGGATTGTTGGATTTTCTGCATAACTCTAGTTATATTCTGTAAGGTCTTAAACCTTACACTGTAAGTGCCTTGAGATTACCTTTGTTTGGATTTCACTCTATATAATTGAATTGAATTGAATTTAATTTAATTCTCTCAATTCTATCTATCTAAATAGAATTGAGAGAATTTAGAATGTGTCACCTAAATATTTTCTAAACATTTCCATCTTAATATGCCAACATGTTTTGAGCGTGTTGCAGCAAACAAACTATTCATTTGTTTATATTTACAAAATACAGGTTAGGTTGATCTGTAAGAAAAAAAAAGAATTGACAAATTACAGATTTTATTATTACATTTTAGAAAGAAACCCCAACTTCAATCAGGTCAAATATTGTTAAGCATGGTGATACTTTTAATTAATATTGTTCAGTAGAGTGATAAAAAAATGCAAGTAAAGGGTAAGAGCAGACTCATAAGAAAAACAAGATAGAAATAAAGTCTTCCTGAGGTTAAGATATACAACTCAGGTTCGTAATATCTGACTAGTGATCACTATGTTTTATGCTTTTTTTTTTTTTTTTTATTGGATTTGCTGCCTTTCTGAACTTACTTGCTTGTAAATCATTAAAACCTCCAGCGTTTGCGGGTGTATGGTTCTGAAACTATACTGTGATTCTGCTGCAATGAAACTATGAGACATACAAATTTGTTCATACTATAAAACAGTCATGTTAAATTCTACTGTCGCTGTGAAACAAGGCACAACATTAATGTCAAGCACTGAATTAGAGTAGTTTTCAGAGTTATGAGACAAACATTACTAATTCTTAGAATGGTTTGCCTTTTATTGACAGCCTGTGGCAGTAGGACAGTTCGTAATAGGTCCCTAAAATTGTTCCTCTTGTGTTTCCTGCTGGACTGGTCTCTTTAGGCTGGCCACTCTGATAATCACCTATTCTGTTTTTTGTTCTCTGTCTTTTTTTTTTTGTCTTTTTCATCTATCCATCTGTCTTGTCTTACAATTTGCCCTTGGACCTGTTTCTCTTAAAGTTTTTTTGTAATGAGCTGAGGAATCAGTAAAGCAAAACATGATGCATTATTGATTTCCATGGAACTCTGAGGTTGTTAATGGCTGGGATGTTTCATGAGACATTAAAGTTGTAGATCATAGTCGAAGAGGATGCAGAAAACCATAGAGGGCCTTGTCAAAGTTAAAAAAACCCAGATGGTTGTTTATGATTGAACATTACTCCAAAGCACCAGCACTACTAAAAAGCATTATCTACAAACTTGGCAGACCGCTAGATTTGGATTGATTCCAATAACAAACTTGTGTATTGTTTTAGCCAGCTGTTGTACATTACATTGTTTTTAGACTGAGACTTCTGTAGCTGTTTTTGGGAGTTTGAAAATTACTTTGTACCGAAATATAAAGTCCATATTCTATATTTTACCCTCAGACAAAAAATAAATGGTGCTTTATTTTGGCATTCGACCAAATTCATTGTTTTTTCGGTCAGTAATTTCAATCAAAGGCCCTATAACTAATTTCAGATGGTTTTGTATCAAAGCAAACTCAGCGCTATAAGCACATCTTCACTCCTGTCCAATTCTGTCCTGTTTCTGCAACTGTGTCACTCACTACCTATGCGTCCACACAGTGAGCTTCTCTGTGGCTTGAAATGAAAAGTCATCCTTGGTCATACTCTCATTGTCTTATAAGTTTTGCAAAGTGGGGAGTGGGGATGATATGCGGGCCATAGCATCAGCAAGTCTCACTAGAATAACAACAGAAGACCTTCATGTAACCCAGAAATATGAAGTGAACTAGAGCCGCTGAGAAATCAAGTGAGAAAGTCGTATTTCTTACTAATCAATTTAGAAACACATTTCAGCGAAGATAATGTCTCTAAATTTGACTAAATCATGTACTGCTCATATTACACTGAACATGGAGCTATGGAGTTACCTTACAGTACTAGCTCTAACCCTAGCCTGAGCAGTAAGCAGTTATCATCAATACCTAAACTAATTAACATAATTTCAACTTTAAGAGGTAGGAGGAAAAGGGCAAAAAAACAAACAGCTTAAAGAAACTGACCATTCCACAGCTGTGATGAGCTTGAATGTACAGAGAGCAGCTAAGATAATGTAATAATGACAGATTTTAACTTCAAAAGGTTCAGATGTCCCTTCAGAGAGCAACTTTTGGAACTTTCAGAACATGTACAGATTCAGTCTACAGCAAAAATGAAAAGTTTTGAGAGTGTCTGAGGTTTTTTTTATAAGAAACAGACAGCACATGTTAAAGTTCAAATATGACATGTTGCCAGAAGTGTTTGAGTGGTATGCTATACCTGTCGAGAAACAGCAACAAGAGTCGGTAAATTCAGTTCAGGCTGTGGTGTACTGTATTAGTGTAGACTGGACGTGTTCCAGGTGTGCCTCTGTGGGGGACAGAATTCACATACACGTAACCTATTGTTAGAGCCATTCCTGCTGCTCATTCTGGCCTGGTGATTTATGTCCCTGCCATGCTGCCATGTGGTCATGGTGAATGGATCAAAAATCCAGAAAATTTAACTTTAGACCTGCAGGTGCATTATTATTTTGCCAGAATCCACACCAAAAATAATTCCCCTGTGCTTCTATATAGCCAGCACACAGTAGGGTTCCCAATTCAGACTGGAAACCATTTCAGATAGCCTCAGTAGACACAGAGTTCAGTGACCAGTAAGGTCATTCTACCACTAAAATCGACAGGAACAACATTCAGGTACAATGGGTACTCTGTGGGCCTAAAATAGCTTAGCAACTGATTTATCGTTAACAGGTGCAAAACAGTAACAGAGCCTAGTCAAGAGCTGTAGCTGTAAAATAAATGGAAAAGTGTACGACTTCCCAACCCATGTGTACATTTGATTGAAGGTAGGCTACTGCTGTTATAGTTTCTGTAACCATTTCCACTTCATTCTTGGCCGCGCAACGGCTAAAACACAGTATGAAGCATGAAATGCAATTGTTTTGACTTAAATAAAATATGCTGCTGAGAGGTTTAGGTTGTGAGACAGATGCATTTTCTCCACCTGTTTAGATTGATTTTATGGGACATGCAAATGGCCTGAGCTTTGATGGAGGTACAATTGAAATACCACAAACAATGTGGATGACTGGAACTAGTACAAATTCATTCTGTGTGTAACCAGTGACTGACACCAGCTAGTCCCACTACCTCATGTTTCTCTATCATTTGGTAGTTCAATATTGATTTTTGGAGAGAACATAATACTGTTGTGGGAGCACAGGATATTAAGATTTAAAATTGCTGCCTGCACCACTTGTGATCCACTGTCTATATGTCAGGTGGAATTATTCTGTCTGCAGGATAGATCACACAGTAATATGTGAAGGGAAACTGACAAAAATACTATGTATGTATATTGTTGCGGTCAACCATGGCTTCACACTAAATAAATAATGTACAGGCAGTTTATCGCAATTCACATTAAAACAAACAATGTTTTGTCTTCCACCACCTAGAATATAATTAAAATGAAAAGAATGACTTAAAACTAATACAAAATAGTTAAGCACTAGTCAAATTTGATTAAAAGTTCTGTATCTTCACGGACAAGATGTCTATCTTAACTTCAGCTTAAACGAACTGCTTCATTAAAGAGGATTACACATTAAATCACCAGTATTTACAGCATGTCAGTTTAATCAGCACAACACTGACAAAGGATATTTCTGTTTAAGAATTCTGCTACCAACACCAAGGAAATTGGCTTTTTTTGTGTGATTTTTTTACTTGCAAACTCCAAGAACAATCATGAATACAACAATTTCAAAGTGTTTTGGAAACTGACTCTTTGTACTTTGCTTTCTCACATATTTCCACACAAGTATTAAGGTATACTCATTGTTTTGCACCTACACAGTTTAAATAGCCGTGTTCATCACGTAGCATAGCCTGTTAATGGTCTTGTGTGACGAACTGGCACTCCACCTGAATATTGACCTTCAGTTTGCCACAGTAATCAGATTCTATCCAGCCATGCTCAACCTGCAGGGTGATTGTATGAGATCTAGAGCAGTATCTTCAGTTTGAAGGAGAAGCGGATGTAGTATATTTATTGATTTATTTTTTATTTGGGTGTTAGAGATAGATAATGCAACCAATGTGCTCCATGTATTTACATTGTTAGTCATTTTTCATACCTGTGATACGAAAATTTATTTTAGAAATCTTTGCAGTAGGCCTCCTTATTCAAGAAGAACAGATACCGTTATTAACATGCTTGAGGCAAATAAAACTCATAGTTTCACATATTCCCCAATAATTATCTATTACCATAACTGCTATTCAGTGGAGTGTACTTATTTCAGGAATGCAGATACAATATGTCTGAATGATTGTGCATTCATCTGGCTCTTCTAACTGTGCACTTTGTGTGAATACAAGGGCCAGTTTTACGCATTCCTATATTTCTTTGTTTTCATTGCTGGGTTAACATAGTATAAAAGTAGTACAATGAAGTTTGGAGAAGTGAAAGTTTTATTAGCTTGTATTTTACTGAAATCCTGATGACTGCAGTCTCACATAATGCAATGTCTGTGACATATAAGGTCAGGCACTAATTGAGGATAAAGACACCTAATGAATTTAAGTAGACAGAGAACAATTGAGAGATGTGGGAAATTTAAGGCATAGAAAATTCTATACCCCAAGATAGTTCAACTCCTTCACTTGGGTCAAGGACTCATTCCCTACCAGAATGAAAACAGTCCACCATTTCCTGACAGAGAACCATGGGCTCGTATTTAAAAGTGCTGACTCTCATCCTAGCCGCGTCACAATCAGCTGCAAACCATCCCAGTGAATGAATGAAAGGTAATAAGTTGATGCAGCAAACAGAACTGTGTCATCTGCAAAAAGCAGAGATGCAGTTGTGGGGCCCCCAAACCCAACACTCTCCTCCCCCTGGGTGCACCTTCAGATACTATCCATGAAAACCACAAACCGGATCCCAATCACTCCACTCCAGGGTTTCTCCATTGTTGCTCACATGAGCGTTGAAGTCTCCCAGCAGAATGGAGTCACCAACAGGTGCCCTCTCAAGGATCCCACATAGAGCATCCAGGAAGGCCAGATACTCAACTGCTGTTAGGCGCATAAATGCAGACAACAGTCAGAACCTTCCTCTAAAATGTCTAAATTCTGTATACTGCTAAATTTTAACTAATTTTCTCAGGAGGGACAACTGCTGTGCAACACTGCAACATAACTTCCGCAATTCAGACCCAGCACCTATGCTAATCATGCACTGTAACCTGTTGTTGTTCTATTAGGAGGGAGATTCTCAAATTTGCAACCCTGCTGAACTGAATGCATGTTCATCTTCAGGTGCTGATACTCTGCAGCTAAAACCAAACAAACAAGCATCTCTCTTTAAATAATTATTTTGTCATTTGATGTGAAAGTCTCAATGACAGGAGTTGAGCTGAATTAGGGAAGGTGGAAGCAAAGCTTATCTACGATTGCAGAGAAAAAGATGCTGATTTACGCCGGGGTGCTAATGTGTCTTTGCAGTATTAACTATGCTAGTTTGAGGATTCAGCCTACTCCTACAACTGTTTCACAGCAAAGATCCTGTGCATCATGACACAACAACACTGTGAAAGCATTCTGTCAGTCAGCATCTTCACAGACATCGTCTTTTACAACAGTCACATAAAGGAATGCAACGACTGGAGAGAGGCAGGGAGAGGGGGCAGAGATAAAAAGTACATGAAGTTGTTTAAATGATCCCATCATGTTACATTACTGATAGCATATCAGTCTCCATCCATTCTGTGTGCTGCTGTCAGCTACTGCCTGCCCCCTCCAATGCTTTCGTTGCATGCTCCTCTCTTTCACACTGCAATTAAACTCTACCACAACCATCAGTTTTATATTTATTATTACAGTGTTATCTGGGTGTGTGATAGTTGAAAGCTACTGGCCTTCACTGTTAGTTTACCACAGCAAAATTCCACTGACAGTAATCTGCTAAACATCAATGTTACTTCAACATTATAACTACCAATCAGAACTCAAATCCCGGGTGGGTCTGTGGCTCATAGCAGCCTCAACACATTTACAACCACTGAGTGAACATGCCGCACAACTTCTCTTCTTCTCTACCCAAACCTTCAAACTTTCTTTATCAGTGAAAGAGCTGTGCAACGCGTTTTGATGTTGATGGATTTGCCTGTGCCCTGGTCTGCACCTGACTGTGTGTGTTCTTGGAAGAAAGAAAATAGCTGATGTGAAGTTGACAGGGTCACCTACAGCAGTGGCAGCTACGCCAGCCACAGTGGGAGTCCTGCAGATCGACCCCTCAGCAGAGGCAGAGGAAGCTCTGCCAGCCTTGGCCACAGCTGCATTAAACATTATGTTTTTCAATTTTCTATAATATATACAATAGTTGCACCACATCCCCTAAAAACTGTATTTTAATTCACAGAACTCCCCAAACAGAATAATGGTAGACAATGCCCTGTTCAGCTGGACATTATCACAGTGTAAGATTTAGTGACTTTACTGCTAGGCTACTGACCTGATCTAAACAGCTGTGTCTTACTCTTTTATTAGGGTTGTAACTTGGAGAAAAACCTCTCTTTAACTTTAGGCATGAATGTGCTATGCTTTACAAGATACCCAGACCTTGTAGTATTTCATTCATTCACGAAATACTTTGCATTGTAACATAATCAAACACTCACTGCAATAGCAGTTTAGTTGCATAGGAACAGAGTAATTTAATAGTGACCTATAGAGACAGACACGATTGCTACGTTGTCTGACAAAGTCAATATGAATACAGGGTTAATAAAAAACAAGTGTGCATGCATCGTAGTATAGTTATACTGTAACACATGCAATGATGCAGCACAAATGAAGAGCACCTGTAGTAAAAGTGCCTATTTAATGCAACAGAGACTGACACTCTGGATACCTTCATCTGTTAGTGTTACACAGGTTAGAACCACAGCTTATTGTAAAAGATAGAGGAAAAAAAACATATTTACATGTAATAATGAGAGCATGCTGCTTAAGACAAACAAATTACAGTACAAATAAATTAATGTAGGTGAATTTCCAATAGTAAGCTGCTGAAAAAGTCATCAGTCTTATGGAAGTCACTTTCCTTCTCCTGTGTTATTTCATAATTTTCATGTAGCTTCAGGCAAAAGATGAACTTTTGGATTTACAGTTCACCGGCTTACAATGTCTCATTCCTTTTTCATCTAACATTCAAGCTGTTTAAATATGAAGATAGTCACTAGTACATAGCAAAGGAGATTTACACAATTTTATGTGTCCTTGTGAAAGGCACAGTGGTAATGAGGTGTATATTACCTGATGGAAATGTCGGTCATGTGCAGTGGGGTCACAGATATTCAAAATCCACTCACGTTTTTCTGTGTAATATGCTTTAACTCTAAGTGGCTACATCATGAATTTCCTCAATTATAATACCAGCTAAGAAATCCTGCGTGCATAAACACACACACACACACACACACACACACATATTAACTCCTCATGCTTACCATAATTCAAATCTTCACACTTTAAATAGCCCTTGAAAAAACATACTGATATGATTCCACTTCACAAAAGTACACATGTGTATTGACATTGGAATTGTTTTAATTGCTAGATGATAACTACAGTGATTCATGCAAATATATTCACATTATCTGCCATTACTATCAAGTGAATTTTTTCAAGTGCCAATTACACAAACACAAAAAAGTTTGTGTGCTGTACTTGTGTGTATATTTACTTAAGTGTATCATGACAGAGTAGCGATTGCATCATTTTTATTGTTTAAAACAGCCTAACAGCGATGAGGGTTATAAATATGCATGAAGTACATACCTAACAACAGTGGACTGTAGTATCATTACTGCAGTCTACAAAAGCAGACGTGGACACCAAGGGGGGGAGCCTGCACAGTAAACCTTGTCTTTAGCCAGACTGACTTGTCCTCTCAGTGAATTAGTGACTTTACTGATTGTCTTTCTTTTGACATTTCCTCACTTACTGTTACTTACTGGTAATAAGTTGAAATTTTAAAGCTTTAAAATAATTTAATTGGAAGTGAAACATAACATGCATTTATATCTAAATTGGTTTCCACCTATTCCAACTTTGGTGTGCTGCAATGGAGAACAAAGATAATCATTGTGTGTCACAGTAATTGATGTTGTGAAGTGAACCTAGATGGCGATGCTGTGACTGAGGCAACAAACCATTTTCGTCACCAAATGGACATTTTCTCTGTGGGAAACCATCTGTGATGTGTTTCTCTGATGCTTAAGTATTCCTTGGTAACAATTGTCTTTTGCCTGAACAATCAGGCCTCCCATTGAGTTCCAGCTAAGATCTTAGTCACTAGTTTCTCAAACAGAGCTGATCTGTAATACTGTGTTTTTCTGGAAATAAAAAGATTAAGCAGGTCAATAATTTAAAAAGTATGTAATTTGTATAGTACATTTATGAACACTGACTATACCTTTAACATTATAGTAAGCAAAAGAGACAAGCTCAGTAAAACTTCAATGTCAGGCAAAGATTAAATTGGATTGCATACACATGAAAATGGACAACAGTGAACATGGCATGGACAACACTGGAAGCTTTCCACTGCCATTCTTGCTTTTAGCAGATTGACTAGAGTTAAGAAAATCAAGTCCTCTCTAAATAATTGTTCTATCACAGTGTAAAGGCTCTTAAAATGCAGCAGACATCGCACCAAGTCCCCTTTCCTCACTTGCCGGGAACCATTTCTGTAATTACTATAGCCTATACTCCTCTTTTTAATTTCTCCAAGTGCATCCACTGGACTCTCACTTGCTCATGGCACGTCTCCTATGGATCATTTCACTCAGCTCTGAGCTTGAAAACGATCTTAATCAAACATCCTATATCAATACTGTTGTGTAAATCAGAGCAAGGCAGCACTCTCATCAGTCACAGGTTTTTTTCCTTAGAGGGCCACTGCAGCCCCAGAGATTAAAAAGCCAATATCTTAAACAAGGTATTTTACCAGTCTCAAGTGATTTTTGGTAGTTACATTAAAGAGTGGATGTTTTCAGTTAGGAGTCTGTCCTTCAGGGGGATTTAATGGATTTTCTTGTTCTTTCTTGTTCAGTGCAAAATTAGTTATGTGATTATTTAAGTCTTCAGTTGATGTTTTGGTCATTTTGTCAGGTTTACTTTGTTTTATTCCTGTTTTACAATTTTATTTCTGTCATGCATGTTGCCAAAGAATTGGTAGCATATGAAATAGAAAATAAATACTCCTGTTAAGCACTAAAATATTAGATACAGACTATTTAAATCATATTTGTTTCTGCTTACTTGAGGTTGTCCATGCACTGTGCACAGTACATAAATCATCACACATCCCTGCATGTAGTAGATGAACTGTTTTTGATGACGCATTTTCAAAAAAACAGAATTATGGTTTATCATCTCTAAATGTAGAAAATCTTGTTTTGCTGTGTCGAAAACATTTTCTTGAATCAAGCTTGGTGTTTATGCTTTGTGTCTTTTAGGTTAAGGAGTTGACATCTTTATCTTTACTGACATACGATTGATTCATTCTAATCTCACAAATAAAACACTTTGTCCATTCTTGATAATTCAATTCATTCTGATGAGACAGCTACTGTATGTGTTGTGATTACCTGCAGTCTAAACAACTAAATAAACGAACCCGTGATGTGCATACAGATCCATTGCTTAGTGTGTTGTCAATATCAATACTTTCCCATTAATTTGCTTTCCATACACTTTTCATTAAGGAATCAACAGGCCTGTGATTGGAACTCCATTTAGCAAACCAAGATGCCTCTCAGGGGGAAGAAAATGACATCAAGAAGGAAGAGTGTAAAATGGCTTGTAATGGGTTGTAATAAGGCCGGGAAGCCAGAAGCTATGCAATATCTATTTCAGGCTAAACCCGTCTGCCCCCTGATCCATGACCAAACTGATCAGTGCAGCTTGCTGGGGAAATAATACGCAAAACGTAATAATCAGTTTAAGCAGCTCTTTGGTTCTTCCACTGGAAACAGAGCAGCACCTCCCAAAATGGCAGGGAAGTAAGACAGAGCTTTAGATCTATTTAACAGAGCCTTCAAGTCCTGAGGGGGTTTTATCTTGTATGAGTCATAAACCTACGTATGAAAGGGTAATGGTCCTGTTGAATTTTTTAAGTTTTTCTATCCTTACTAGGAATGTGTGTTCTGTGAAATTCTTTTGACTGTGTCTAACACTGGTCCATGTTAAGTGGTTGTCTGCGCTGTCTGATGCCCAGTTCCTTAATTTCTCTCTGTTGCACACACACAGGCAGACTGTTTTCAAGGACATATCATTTGACAAATGTCCTCAGCTTAGAAGAAAAGCTTTGTTCCTCATTGTTTGGACTTTATCACAGCCACAGACAGTTGAGGCTAATACTATGTGAAAACTGTAATAAAAATTGTGAAACAAGAGTAAAATTCACACCAAGCAGAACCGATTTGGCTAAACACATTGTCATCCATCATCCTAACCACATTATCCTAGTCTATCAGAGGGGCAACCATTCACACCTATGGGCAATGTAGAGTCACCAATTAACCGAACATTAAAACTCCACACAGAAAGGCACCCGGCCAACACAAGGATTCACACAATTTTTGCTATGAGGAGACAATGCTAAGCACTACTCCACTGTGCTGCCCGGACCTCACCCTGCACACAGAAATTAAGGGTGTAAAGGTTGACTTATCAAGTGTGGACACACATCCGCTCTGAGTAGTTTGTTACAAGCTACTGAGATCTGGGACTTCCAGAGAGGCTCAAACAACTGCACCCGGGGTGCTCACATGTGAGTACATTTAAAAAAAAAAAAAAAAAAAAAGTAAGATTTTTATTTGCAAATCTTTGTGCCGACCTCTGATGAGGAGCGTGTGCGCGCAATGGTGCCAGAGCTGTGAGGGCGCACAGACACTGGGCGCTCTCATCAATCATGATTGAGAATACAGAAATAACTGTGGCATATTTAAATGTATTTTAAGTGTATAAAGAGGGATTTTGTGTTAAAATGAAATGTCTGCGTGTTCGTATGGTACATTGGAAATAGAGCGGCAGTGTGAAAGTAACATTTCTAAGAACAAAATAATTTGTAAGCTCTCACGGGCCACATGAAATGAGGGGGTGGGCCAGATTTGGCCCGCAGGCCATGAGTTTGACACATATGTACTACTACTACTGCTGTCACAGCAGGTAAGGTTTTAGCATTTCATTTGGAAATCTGTGGGCTTACTCTAAGTGTTGCAGTTTTGGAAATATTGGATTCTGTAAAAAAAAAATAATCACAAATTCAATGTCAGTGGTTTTTAATCCTGTTTGTTTTCTCCAGAAAAACTACAGTATCATTAATGTTATGGGAATAGGTTTATATTGGAAAAATAGAGCAATTGGACATGTGTAACAGGCAAACACCAGTATCCTGCATGAAAGTCTTAAAGGTACGCTACACGTTGCTAAACGTAACTCTGGAATACGATTCTTGAACAAAATTGCAATGTCTGGTACAGAGTCTAATGCCTGAGAGGAGCTAGTCGACTTTGATGGATTCATAGAACTGCACATGTTTGAGTCTGAGTATTCACAAGAGGAATATCCACAGAGCTGCGCTGAGAGCGCAACAGCTGAAACCACGTCACGACTTTGCTAGTTTCATAATGAAGAAACATGTCACCCAGAGCAGTGTTGACTTACTGTTGTGCTTTAATAGTTTTGTACTATTGTGAATGCCTACAATATATTACAACAACAGAAAGTCGGGTGGGAGGGGCATGATCTGAAATCAGAGGAGAGTTAGCAGTTTGACAGAAACAAACAGAATTGCCATATTGGTTAAGTTTAACATTCGTCCTCACTCTGTTTATATTACAGTGATTTAAGTATCAGAAACCCCCATGGTAGCGCCGTCACCTACTGCAGCTATTCAAATGACAATTTCCCCAAGGAGCTGAATAAAGTATGTCATTATACAAGCTTTTAACTATGCATTTGTGTCATGGTTGCCTTGCATTTCCTTCAGTCCTTTGAAGCTAGTCAATGCTTTCAGCAACATGTGGTGGGTCAATATATTAACACCAC
>JAUBNQ010000014.1:13724881-13743272 GCA_032353495.1 Ctenopoma kingsleyae | reverse complement strand
TTTAAAGGTATTTTACCTGGTTGTACAATAGTTGTGTAAATTCCAAACCTTGCCATCTAGTGAAAAAAAAAGTTCTCTTGTAATAAAAACTAAACTTGAGTAGGAATATCATGAGCATTCAGTTCTGAGTGGGTCAAATCATGTGAGTGGGGGAAAAAAAACACAATTTGATGGAGAGTGGTTGGGGAGATGAAAGCAGAATGATTTGTCTGTTATACTGTACAGAGATGGAGAAAACGTATTAAGCTACGAATATGTTTTTACTAGATTCTTGTTATCCTCTGTTTAATCATAAGCTTTCACTGGCCAATGGCCAGTTTCACAAAACATCTAGATAACTGCTGCGGATTTTGTAAAATATATTCAAATCCTCTGGGTGTCTGAGAGGATGATGATGATGGAAATTACCATCACCCCCACCCTCCACCCCTCTCTTCCACGAGACAAAGTCTCTTTCAATCTCTTACTTGATAGGCTGATAAAGTAGAAAGTCATGGGATGTATGCCTGACTGTATTGCTGAGCAGTGGGGGTACAAGCAGCCAATCAAAAACAGATTGGAGTGTGCTGAGATAAGTTTCCCCACCTGGATATGGAGCACTGCAAGTGCAGAGGAGACAGTGGAGACAGGGACAATGATGATGGCTACACTAAACAGTCAACACACACACTTGTCATGCACAGTGAGCCAGGGCTGACAACCACTCCATTAATAGAGTGACGACTGACAGAGTGGCAGAGAGAACAAAGACAACATGAAAAGAAAAACAGGGGAAATGCGAGAGAAAGAATGAAGAGACTGAGGTTGAGAAAGGGCTGTAAACACTGGATAAACAAATATCTTGTCAGAAATGGAAAGCTTTGCATAGAGCAGCTCCAGTAGATGCACTTTCACTACTGAGCCAGTTTGGTTTCCATTAAATACACAGTATATGCAACATTCTGCTTCTCTAAACCTGAAGTTAATCTGGGTTTCATATAAAATGTTTCACTAGCATCTGTTAGTGCTGTGATGGCATTTTCTTTTTGCATGTACATACTGTTTGGAGCATTTTGTTGACAATGGTCCCATAGGTGTTCAACTGCATTGAGATATGGTGACAGCAAATGCCGTAGCATATGATCCGTGTCATTTTCATACTCATTAAATCATTCAGTGACCCCTCATGCCCTATGAATGGGAGCATTGTCAACCTGGAAGAAACCATTCCCATCAAGGCAGAAATGTTTCATCGCAGGATAGAAGTGATCATTCAGAAGAACTTTTGACTCATTTGTAGTGACTCTTCCTTCTACGTGGACCCAAGCTATGCAAGCAAAATGTCCCCCACAGTATAACAGAGCTACCAACATTCAGGGTTTTTCCCTTTAATTTGTCACCTGTCTGTATCTACAGTACGAGTATGTTTTGTCAATTAGCATCATTAATACCACATGTGGTATTGTAATTAACATAATTCCCTGTCTGGTGACAGTCTGGGAAATTAATGTGCAAAGAACAAACTCTCTCATCTGTCAGACAGATGAGAAGAGGAAAAAGAGGAGTTCAGAAATACCCAACCAAACAACAGAAAAAAATACATGAGAAATAAGACAGGTACTATATGTTGGGCACAATATGTACAAAACTAAGACTTTGGGATAAAAACAATAAATACAGGAAATACACCAAGTGAGGTAGCACAGCAGAGGGAGAGATAAAAGAGATGAAAAGAAACAAACTGTCTCTCAGAGGAGAGATTATTCTACAACACAAACATTTTTTTCTCTCTGCTACACTTTTTTAGCAACTTTTTAATAATGCAAATTCTTCTTCAGTCCCTCAATCAGCACATAATTTAGAAACAATGAAAGTGCATTTAAGGTAGATTTGTAGCTAAAATTACTTTAATTAATTATACATTTGGGATTTGTACTTACTGTACACACATAAGGAATGTGTCTCACAGATTTGTTGTCAAGAACTGATTTTCCTACACATTTGCTGAGAAAAAAAACTTAATTACAATACAATACAAATAAATTCTTTAAAAATCATACAATGTGATTTCCTGAATGTTTTTTTTAAATGCTGTCTCTCACAGTGGGAATGCACCTACAATGTGAATTTCAGACCCCTCCATGATTTCTAAGTGAGAGAACTTGCAAAATGGCAGGGTGTTCAAATACTTATGTTCCTCACTGTACCTGATCTGCTGTGATTTTAAAACTTGCCATCACTCCTGCCCAACTGATGATTCAGCTTCCATGATACAGCGGAGCACTTTCAGTAGGACAACTTTAATTTCACTATAATTAGCTCTAAATTACTTTTCCATTTCCTTTCTTTTATTCACTCTTTACCCTTCACATATAATTACCCTTTCTTTTAGCAAACACCCACTTTTTAACAATCCACTGTAAGTATA
Source organism: Ctenopoma kingsleyae (assembly GCA_032353495.1). Taxonomy (NCBI): domain Eukaryota; kingdom Metazoa; phylum Chordata; class Actinopteri; order Anabantiformes; family Anabantidae; genus Ctenopoma; species Ctenopoma kingsleyae. Next base: position 13,740,865 of record JAUBNQ010000014.1, on the reverse strand, counting down.
TTTCCATGTCCTCAAAAGTATAGTTTGTATAAAATGTACTTTAGTTTCCACATACACATAATAAATTATGTGTATGTGGAAAATTATTAAATTGTAAATTGTTAGTTACTTAGAAATGTCACTATACATCACATATACATATACGATTATTTTACTACACAGTACAAGTGTCCCCATGATCTACCAATCAGTCTGTAAATTGACACTGACAAACCAAGAAATGCAATCTGACCAAGGTCTAGTAGTAAAAACAAACACACAGTCTTTATAGTGGCATGGGAAGAACACTTGTGGAGCTGTGGGGAAGTGACATAGGGCAGAGAGTCTTTGATGATTTTTATCTCAGCTGATTACATTAGAGAGTTTCCCTTTGTAGCAAAGAAGACCTGCCAGGAGACGTGTGTATAGAGAGGCTGCTGTTTAACAGGCAGTTTAACTAAGAATTTGTGTCAGAGTTCTCCTTTGCATTTCCTTTGTTTTCAGGTGGGGAAAGTAAAACTATTTTTCAAATTAAGTGTCCGTAAGGTCATCTACATATGACACAATACGTCCTCTAGACTTCTTGTAACATTTTAGCAGCATATAGCTACTCATGAATCTGCTGTGTATGTGTAAATGACAAGCAGAGTGAGGGGATGGCAACAAGGCATGTCTGCCAAAAATCAGTCAATGATCTTTGTTTTTAGGAGAGAACAGGGAGACAAAAACAATGCTTAGGCCTTGTCAATTCACCTAATGATGATAAACATGAAACACAAAATGACAGCCTGCCTTCCATCAGTGCAGCAGAATCAGACAGCCATCTGGGAGGAGTAATACAGTCTGTTTGGTCTCTTCTCCCTGCTAGTTACTGCTTTACTCAGTTTTTTTTTTCTTTTTCTTCTTTTGAAAATGAAGAGGAAAGTGTATAGTCACCCAGCATCTGCTCTTCTTGAAATGATGTCAGTGAAGAAATAAGCTTTTCTCACCCATCATAACTCAAAAGACTAATCTGATTTGCTCATGTGTGCAAATACTATAAACCTTGCATTTTAAATTATACATTCTCAGCAGAAGGTGGTTAGTTACCCACAGTATTTGGCAAAAATAGATTGTACTAGATTTTACAATACTGTAAAACTAGCATAGCACAGAAATCAGTGTTGGGGTAATGCATTACTTTGGTACTTTGTTTAGTTTCTATATGCACAGGCCGCTAGGTTTTGCATGGAACAAATACAAAATAAAATGGTTGAGATACTTTCATGACATAGTGCTACTGGAATTGTTTACTGGAAGAATTAATACGTCTCCACTTTAAAGATGTGGTCGTAGGCAACGGTGCAAATAAAAACTAGGCTCCAGAGATTACAAATGGAACGGACACCTGATCTACACTTTGCCTTATAAGCAGTTTCTAGATAGTCTGGGGCGTCTCCAAGGTGGATGGTTATGGGGTTAGGGGGAGGGATTCTGCCACAGGGAAGGTTGTTGAGGGATAAAAAAAAATTCTGCAAATGTGGTCATTTAATTGTTGGAAATGCTTGTATCCATTGCTGTTTTGTTCCCCTAAAAATATTCATTTCCATAGTAATAGAGTAACATAATGTGTTACTTCATTAAGTTTAGTAATATCATAAAAGTTAATTTATGCAGTAACATATTCCATTCAGAAACAATATTGTAATTTTTCCTCTTAACTTAAACATCTCATCCAGTTTTCAGTGCTCTCATCAGTTACACTAACTGAGTTGGCAACATATCCATGCAGCAGGAAGGTGAAAAGCAGCAAAGTGCAGCTCCTGCATTCGTAAACACAAAAAAAAACAAAAAGTTGTCTGAAGGAGGTAACGTGACTTGTAGGTGAATATGAGTGCTTGTCCACAGTGAACAAATCAACCACAATAAACAATATGTTGCACTCAAAAGAGCTTTCATGTTCTCCCATCTACTCACCTTTTATTTGTTAACAAAATAACTATCCACAACAGCATCAACCCCCCCAGTATTTCAACTAAAAAATCAACTGAGTGCTGCATGACAAATTTAAGCTTTAAGCTGTGCAGTAAGAGATAGACTGACATGTTACTCCTTAATATACAGTACAGTGTTGTTTCTCTACACAAACACTGTACCAACATCTGCAAACTCGGCCAAGGTGATACTGGTATCAGTATCTGGATCTTGTATGGATTTGTTCTCCCTTGCAGCATATACTGAATTTTTTAATACTAACACTGACACTAGTTGCAGTCAAAGCATGAAGAGGTGAGTTTTAACTAACTAGCCTTAGCTCTGGAGCAGAAAACGTACTTAGAGACCTAGTACCTAGAGAGATCACTGGACGGGACATTGTTCTTGGCCAGTCATGAAACGCATGAAAATGTCACAAAACGTACATCATCATCATCATCATCATCAGTCGGCTGCAGAAATATTGGGTTTGCAGGCGTCAACAATCTTCCTCCATTCCGTCCTGTTTCTTGCTGCTGTTCTCATTTCAACTCTGGTTTTCGCAGACAATGACCCACATATCTAAGTTGCATGGAATCTCACAAAAAGTTATGAAGTTGATATTTGGTGAGTATTTTGGAAACTGAACCCTAATACCTTGAAGAACCTTATAAGAATGCCTTTTACTTAAAATAGATCAAATTAGTTTAGTGGATGTCTTGCAAGAGCACGCAAAAATAACTTTAAAAACTACATTAGAAATGTGTCGTATTGGGTAAAAATGTTACTTTTAACGTTTTGACCTATTTTTCCTTCATGTTTTCTTGTTCCTTCATCCTCCATCTGACCTGCATGGAACAAACAACACAGACATTGATGGAGAGAAAAGAGCCAATTAACATGCCTATGTGTGTGTGAGAGAAAGAAAGACAGACAAATGGGAAAGTCAGTGAGAAAGCGGCTTTTATGAAATAGAGTTCACACTCTGTGATTATTCTCCCCTAGAATAGCAGTAGTGTGGATTGAATCGCTGTTGTCATTGCTTATAGCCTATTGTTTCCTGTAGAGCTGATGAAGGTGGGTAGTCAGCACCAAGCAGAGAGCTAGCCAAAAATATCAAAGAAATGCTGTACAAAGGCCTATTTAGCGTGCTATCAATCCCAGAAACATGTTAATGGATTTGAGACCACCTTGGTAGTAACATTATGACAGTGTGATAAGGAATTTGTGAAGGCTGTTATACAGTGTCAGTTAATATCAGTGGCCACAGAGGAGGGTTTGATCAGTAGCGGTTCATCACAAAAGCTTTGAACCAACTGACCTGTATTTGCTGGAAGAAAAACAGCTATATGCAATATTATAGTAATAAATGCACTGGAAAATAGTACATTAAACCTAAATCTTGTGGCTCTCTATAATAACTTCTTGCACATAAATTTAAGTCTCCGCAGACAACAAACGTTTTATTTATGTTATGTTTCAGGGCTGCAAATAATTCCCTGTCAAGGCTTCTCTGGAACTTATCTATGCTCTACTGTTCCAAACTCCAATGGAACCACCGTTACTGTGCTGTAAATTGGGTAATAAAATTTTTTAAGAGAGGGTCCTCAAAAAGACAAGTGGGGATAATTCACTTCTTTTGCACTATTGTAATAGTATAGCTTAATGTAGAAGGGTGCTCCAAGAGAATATGTACACATAAGTGAAGTATCAAGGGTTTGGTCAATCACATCAACAAACATGAAATTGTTTTATCACTTGTCATGTTGTCCAGATTAAGAGCTTATAATAAAAGTTTACGTGTTGTTTGTCTGTTTCAGTCCTTATGAACAACTAAAACAGGCAACATGCAATTTTCCTGTCTGTCATCACGAAACACTTCTCCCAAAGAAACAGGTCCTGTTTCATTGTGTTGTTGATTCACCACTCAAAGCATGAACATATGCATTAGGTGTAGAAGCTTTTTCTCTGTTATAAATATGGATCTCAATTTTGGTCACGGATTTTGAAACATCACAAACCTTATGTAAGTATGTACGCATACACTTGTATAAAAATTTCTTACTGAGTATACACATCCAGAAGGGAAAGAAGAAGAGGAGAGGATCTTGTCATCTCTAGTTGACATAAGCACAGAGAGAAAACACTTCCACAGGGAGCACAATGAAGATGCCATAGTCGGAGCATGACATTTGAACAAGGCCCAAATCTCTAACCGGTCCTATTGCCATGGTGACAGGAATAGTGATGCAAAAAATGGACTGCACTATAAAAGCCTCAAAGGTCTTTCAGACACAGCCCTGCAGTGGATATTCACAGTAAGTAGACATATTATAAATGTATTTAAATATATTGGATACAACAAGTCCTGACAATACACACATGCATTGAAACTGTATCTATTCCAAAACACACAGTATATAACACATAGTTTGAGCAATACCTGTATAAGGTATAGAAAATAATGACATTTTTGTAAATATGACATTTTAAGAAACTGTCAATTATCAATATTTTATTTTAACAGTGGATGAGCTGACTAGCTCATACGTATGGAAGAGGGGTCACTCATACTGAAGCATGCACATAGAATTAACACCCAGCCTCTCAGGTTGTCTCAGCTCTATAGAGTGAAATAGTATCTTTGACTGTTTTGACCTGTCCAGCACCATAAAAGACAAAGTCACAGACTAACTGGTGAACATGGTGGAGGATGTTCCAGCTAAAGGCCCACATATTTCGATAAGTGGCACTCAAAAGTATAGAGCTGTGAGAGTGAGAGTGAACCTCAGGTCATCATCAGGTTGTCAGAAACCCTAAACTTATTTGAATTGTGATAATATTTCAATGTTGTGTTTAAAACAAAGGTTATTGTAGGTTTACACAGTACATGGTAGGTTTCTTCTCTATTCAGTGTCTTCATTTAATGTCGGGAAATAACCTCAGAAAAAAAAGGTCATTTACTCATCACCAGAAGCACTCTAACACAGTATTATTGTTATTGCCCAGGAGCTCTTCAAAGTAGTGATTTATATAAATATGAACACATGTTGTACATATCTACATCTTAAGACATCCCTGCTTAATAGTTCTGTTTTAAGGTTACACTTATAATTGCATTAATTGTAATAATAAAGTGAACGTCTAGTCTGAGTTGGATGATTTCTTTGCTAACACTCACTCGCTCACACTCACAGGTGGAACAGTGTCTATATGCATATCCATTAAATGTGTTTAATCAGAACAAGTGCAAAACATTGGACTGGTAACATTTTCCCTAGTTGAAAAAGAAACCCCTAGTTGACTCAGCAGCATGATTATTTTGTCATTTCTTTCCCCTGTTAAATGCTTTGTGTACGTGGATACGGTTTGTACTGCGTTGTTTTGAATCTCTCTTCCAAATAATCCTCTGCAGACTTTGGTTTCATAATAAATTTATTTCAAGGCATTCAGCCAGAGAGGCTCTCCACCGAAATAAATACTAAAACACAGTGTCTATTCATAGCTCATTAAAACTAATATACTGTAAAAGTCACATAAACAACTCGGCCAGACAGAGTTTGACAACATCATTTTGAATGTTCATTAGAAGGATATAATCAAAACAGTCAGTTAATTGGCTTGACAACTGCATCAGCATCAGTTTGCTACAGTGAATCGGCTCTGGCTTTGGTCACTAATGGCACTCACCACAGAAAGTACAATAAATAAGATATGTGTGTGTCTGTGTGTGTACAGTGATCCCAGAAATACAGTAGGCACAATAGTGTGTGTGTGTGTGTGTGTGTGTGTGTGTGTCTGTGCGTATGGGTACTTGCTTTCCTGCCAGCTCATTTAAATGTCTGAGTTGAATACTTGAATCCAGACATGTTATTGAAAGCCTGTGCCAGCCTGCTTTGAAGTTTGATTTCCTGCTGTACTGATGTTTAACCCTCGCCCTCAGGCACCTCTTCAATACGTAAGACACGAAAACATGAAAAAAGGAAATAAAACATAAAAACATTTGAGCACTGTTAACTGCAAAGTAAAGGTTTGGTTCATATGTAGACCAAATTAGGATAGGAATACAACTATTGTTGATTAGTCACATTCAAATTGTGTAACTTTAGGCCATTAAGCGGGAAAGTAATTGCAGTGTTTTATGTTGCCCTCAACTGTTGGTTCTTTTAATAATTTTTAATATAAGTTCTGTCTTTCATTCATAGGATGTCCTCTGTGTTTTCTTTCATATATGTGTTCTTGCAAATTTTGAATTGATATAAAAAGCTTGATATTCAAGGTACAACCAAGTGTTGAAAACATATTGAATGAAGCAAGATAAATTCTGACTAAATTCTAAACTCTGGATTAGCATAGTTTGCATAGTCTGACTGAACATTTATGAAATCTCCAAACTGATGATAGAAGTTAATAAAACCATGACTGCTCCAATATTTACTGTATATTTTTCTATTTCCTATTTAATTGATCATAATCCTGGTAAGAAAGCTAAAAGCTGAGAGAAAAAAAAAATCATGAGACATGATGTGTTTATAATTCTTCTGCACACACACCTGGAAGGAGCTCACCAGGCAGTCTATGGCACAACTGAACAGCACTGAAATTTAATCTGTTCTTATCAGGATTGTGAGACTTGCTGCAGACCCCTAAGGTGACAGGCCCACTGGGAAAACTCAAATCAGTCCAGATGGTCAGTCCACCTCACAGTGTGAAAAATGGAAGAGTAGATATTGTAGGATTGTGCAATGTGTGTCCACGGGGTGTGACTGAAAGGTACCGGCAAATGTGATGGGAATATTTTGACACCATTTTGAATATTTTATGACATAATATAGTGATGCCTACAGTAGGTGAAATACACTGTGGATTAAATCTCAGAATTACAATTTTATCAGCAATAAAATAGTTTACTTACATTAGATTGTATGCTCATGAAAGAGAACATAACATTATTACTATATTTTTATATATATTATTGCCATGACAAATTCATTTTGTGAAGTCACCACCATGAAATAAAAAGGTTTCCAAACACAAAATCAAATCCTGCTTAAAGCCCTTATTCAGCCTTGGGCTGCACTGTTGTCCTTAAGATTTATCAGAGGGGACATGTATGGTAAGGGTTCACCAAAGTGCAGCTCCACGCAAATTTATAAGCATCAATACTGCCACCAGCAGGTCTTGATATACATGTACTATAGAAGCATTTCTCTTTATTCACTACTTTAATCCGTATTCTTTATACTTACTAACATTGTTTTAGGCTTATATATAATGTATTTTTTCTCATATCTATACATTTGTTTTCTCTTATCTCTCTCTGCTGGTAACTTCTATATTCAAGGGAAATAAATGCAATATGAAGAGAAAATGAGGATCTGATTGTTTTGATGTGTACACTGAACATGACAGCAGGAAACAGCTGAGGGCAGGATGAAAAGCAAGAGATGAAAATAAGAAACAATCAGAGAAAAGTGATCAATAATAGTAGCAGAAATGAGGCATAACAGCATAAAATGAACGTTGTCTGAAGGCTATGACCACCCAAAGACCCGAGGGAAAGACAAGGCGTAAGGTGTAAGTCTCAGCCTTAAAATATTATTGAAATTCTTTTAAGGGCTTCAGATAACGTAGGAGTAAAGTTGAGAATTGATGGTATGAATCAGACAACAGCACCTACACAGCAACCATTTTCATAAAATTACATCTAAATATCTGCAAGAATGAGAAGAACTGCCAAGGACAAGATGAGGACAAAGAAGAATCTGTTAATAAAATTTGAACAAAAGCAATGGACAAAAATATGCACAAGATGGGGAACTGCATGAAAAGGAGGGACCTGATAGGAAAGTGAAAACACTTTATCTTAGAAATATTTTTTTCTCTGTAGGGCTCTTCTCAAAGATGACAATAAGAAGTTCAAACAATAAGATTCTGTAATATTCTGTGCTGAAAGGGTGAAATCTACATTCTCTACTACATCATGATCTGTATAATAATGGCATGTCATCACAAATAATTTATTTTTGCAAACTGGAAAACATTTATTTTGTATTTACTCTCAGTGCTTATTGTGAAAAGACCCAAATGAAAACTCATATCTGGACCTGTTGACTGGAAGGGCAAATTCTCTGTGAACACAGAGTCATTTCTGTGGAGGCCTAAAACTCATAATATATTGAATTGTAAGCAATTTGCCTTCTAATGAAATATACTCACATGAGTGCTGATAGAAAAAGGCAAATCAATTCTTTGTTATGTTCTTCAGGCACCACTGTCCCTCCAGGGTTTCTATCCTGATGTGCCATTACAGTTTCCATTATCAAACCTCTCAGAGTTTACAATGAGGGTATATTAAAAGTTATGCTGTTCTCAAAGTATTTTAATTTTCAGGTTTCAGCTCAGCCCAAAGACCTTGCACTGTAGCTTGTTACCATTATTCTGAAGGGTCTGTTGGATAATTGTACCAGTGGTTCAGAGTAGACCAGGGACTGCTGAATATGTATTGCATTCAGCTCTCGCTCCAGCCTAAAACGTGTGATTACTATGACAGATTCTCATTATGTCTGCAAGTTAAAAACAAATCACAGGTTTGTTCTGCTTAGTACTACAAGTGTTCAAGAACAGCACTGTGAAAGCATTCTTAAAGAAATATTTGCAAAGTCTGAGCAGACAGCCAGGTGGACACTGCAGACACAGAAAGGTCACTAAATGTCAAAGTTTGTGTCTATTTTGATAAGAACTTTGTGCCACTCTGTTAAATGAAAACTTAGAGCCAATGCAAAGCACAGAGGAACAGGAGGTGGGAGGTTCTATAAAGATCTAGCAGTTCACTTGTACGTCACTACAGGACGGTGCACATAGGATAACCCATATGTTGTACAAATTGTACAGATTCTCGAGGCACATTTGTGATTTATGATATTGGGTTATATGAATAAAACTGAATTTGACATAATGGGCTCTAACATGTAACTGAAATAAACCCCCAGCGTAAAAACAGCTGAGATGTACAGACACAAACGACAAAGGCAAACCAACCACACCTAAACACACTAAAAAAACATCAAGCAATTCACAATCTCACGTCCTCGTCCAAGCAGAAAATGATTAACTCAACAGCTCTAAATACAAATAATGTGTGTAAACAAAGGATTTTCATTAGAGACGAACAATACAACGCTCATAAGGCTCCAGTGAACCTTCAGTGGTCGCTTCACATTCATAATGACCACAGTATTTACTGTCAATCAGAGGCCACAGCGGACATAAAGCAGCATTTCATCTTACTGTGGCTTCTGGGAGAGACAGCGCTAGTTTACATCTCAAGGCACTGGTGGATTCAAGTTGAATATGGAGATGATTTCAGTATAATCCACAAATCTGCCATTCACACTGGGAAAACTGGAGGTGCGTTTATATCCTGTTTATTTTAGAAAACAATCCCCTGCTGTTTTAGATTGTTTTCAGCTAGCCAATCCCACACTTGTGTATGCACTTCTTCCTCCTCCAACGGTAGTTTCTCTAAATATTGTTATGGATATTTGATTTGACATAACTTCGTAGCTGCCACATTTTTTATTTCACCACAAAATCTGAAAATTTCCAAACTTCTTGTAAATCTTCAGACTTGCGATTGGCCATGATAGTCACAATCATAGAAAAAATCCTTTGTTTGACTGGATAGTCCTGTTGTCTGACTGCACTTGCTACATGTCAGCTGTGTGTTACTTCTCAGATCATGATGCAGGATGATTTCATAAATCTACATGGTACAACTGAGCTTTCAGCTGATGTACATCTATCGGCTTCTATTTGCTGCAGAAGCAGGAAACTGCAACGATACCTCCAACAATTGTATTAATATTAATTATTTAAAATATTAGTGCATCTCCTGCTTTTTCTGTATGGCCTCCTGTATGTGGTGCTGTACACATGCTTACATACTTTCTCACATGCTTACTGTACCAGAAATCCACTTAGGTCAACTTAATTGTGTTTGCAGCAGATAGAGAGTGTGAACAAAGTCACAACTAGAAAACTAGTGAAGGAATTGAAAAGTTCTGCCTTTCTAGATGATTTCTTTTGATATGAAACCTAAAATCTTATCAGAAACTTCAGAATTTAATTAACACACACAACTGCTTTGTTGCCCATATTCCTACCTACACATACACAAACTTGCACATAAACAGAACGATAAGATTATTATCCCAGACAAAGATCTGGAAATCAAATGAAACCTGATAAGAATCTAGAGGGAGGTAAACACGGCTTCAATCAGCATCACCCAATCACATTTACAGTGTTAGTTGCAAAATAAATAACTTTGTTACACGGTCATGCAGAAAAAAATACTTCTCTGTGTCAAACTGCCATCTAGTGTTCAGATATTTCAGGTGGTAGACAGTCTCCAAAGTTGGCCTCAGTCTCGATCTCACCATATTTTTGACCAATATGCCCACAGCTTTCTCTTTTACGTCATGGATCACTGTAGTCTCATGTGTAGTCTTCTAAGTAATCATTGACACAGAAATGGCCGTACCTGTTGCAGATGGCCTCTACATATCAGTTCTGACATGATCCTTCATATCTTCTGTTCTGGTGTCAGTCTTCTTCCTCCCTCTCCAGCGCTGTCACAGCTGTGATCAGTGATGCCTCCAAGAGTCGATGAGGTTCATGTGCTCCAGCTTTGCCTTGTCAGTGTCAGTTATCTGAGCCTCACTGCTGAATACCAGAGGAGCCTTTAGCTGCAGCACAAGGCTCAATCATTTGCTCCACTGTGGGAGCGAGATCAGCTCTAATAAAAGATCAATCCTGCCGCGTGGTTAAGCCTATGTGGATATGCAGTAAAATGATTAAACTATTTAAAATGATTCCTTTTGATTGACTGGATTATCATTAGCTTTTGTGGCTATAAGCTGCCCAACATGAGCTGAATAGTTCAAAGTTAACACAGGAATGCTATTTAAATAAGATTTGTAGGTCAGAACAATATTGTATTTGATCCTCCAGAATTAGTTTGTCATGCTGAGGGTAAAACTCACTCATCCACTGTCAAGTGATGAGAAAACTGGGCTTAGTACATAAAAAATGATGATTTTAATGGTAACCTGCTAATAAAATTAATGTCATATATTTAACATATTTAGCCCTGTTATCCTTTTTATACAACATACATACATACAACATTTATACAACTATATTTATATATATTTTATACATAGACTATTTTCATTCTGGCTATACTTTTTCACTTATTCCTCAGAGTAAACAATAGTTTTCAAAGTCTTATGCAGCCCAGTTCAGGATACGTCACATCTCTCCAGTTCTCTATTTGTGGGCCTCCCCTAGTTTGTTTTGGCAGCTATCTATCAGTTGGGACTTTTAAATTGCCACAACGCAATCAGATGAAAATATGACTCAACATGATATTTGGATTTGGTCACAGTGAGCCTGGACAGACAAGAGAATTGTACTTGGAGTGCGTCCCTTTCCTGTCCTTCTGAAACCAAGTTGAAAGTACAGAAAAAATAATGTTCTTTTGTGCTTGATCGTGCTGGTCAACACAACAGCACGAGATGCAGCCACGAGTTACGGAGCGGTGTTGGCAATGCAGATTAAAGCTTGGATACTAATTTTGAATGATAGGTTTTACTGTAAATGAAAGTAGTGTGGAAAAACTGCGATTGGAAAGGAGTTGAGTTGAGCAGAGAAGAGTATCGTTGCAAAAACATGCAATTTTAAATCACAAAAGCCAACAGGAAACTATAGCACTCTTCGATCGTCTGTTGGGACGAGAAGCGCTCTTCACAATAACAAAAAGCTGAATGCACTCACCTCATTCACAACAACATGAACAAAAAACAAAGAAAATGGCCATTTCTCGTTTTGTGGAGCATGTCTGTCTCTCCCAATAATGTTCCGCTGAAAGGCCAACAAGAGAGATGGAGACTAAAATTAGAAGACATGGCCAGAGTCAAAAGCATTTATCAATCATTTTAATTGCTGTCTCAACAAGCCACTGCCTGACAGACAGGTAAACATTCAGACTATTAATTTGCCCCATAGCACTGTTTTGAAGGTCAACATAACATTTTACTGAAGTGTTTTGTTTACACGGTATTATGAGGTATAGCTGACCATGGTATACCTTCGCTTATTTAGCATTGGAAAATTGGGAATTTAGAGATCATTGCCTTTTCTTAACTTCTTCTTGTACAGGGTAGGTGATGTTTTTAACAAAACAATGCTCAACACAGGAAAATGATTTCTGTTCAGTCACAATAGCTTCTTAAAACAACCCTATTCTATAAGATTTTTCAGGATGAACCCCTCTATTTGTAGAAGTTTTCGGGACCAGGTGATATTTCAAAGTTTCATTTCAGAGAGTTTTCCACTACTTTTTCACAGCCTCTGACTTGAAATTGATCTTGGCAGGGTGAGGAGCTAGTCTCAGGTGCTTTATATTCAATAATGTTATCTACAGTTGCTTGGAAAAGAACCTGAGGTGAGGAGACAGGGAACTTGGAGAGACTTCACACTAACATTTGAAAGGTGGAAAGAATGGGGTGGGGAATTTCAGAGAGGCTGGTAGGTCTGCCATTCGTCTTTCAAAAAGGTGATGAGTTCAGCCTAAAGGTAAAAGCTGAAATGTCTCGAAAAGGGCTACAAGGCAGAGAGTTTAATACTTGATCTTTATGTGACAGACGGTATTCTCTGCCTTGTTGTGCCTACTTCACACTCTAAGTCACACAACATGCAGTTAACTGGGGTGCCAGACAATTTAATGAAGTGTTGTGCTCAGCTGAAGGACTACAAAGGGTAGATGTCAGCCAAAGTGCTTTGTTTAATGTGTACAATCAAATCATAATGCATACTTTGTGAAATGTGCCGTGCTTAACGATTATTTGTCCAATGTGTCAAAAATGTGACTAGAATTTCTATTAATGCAACTCATCCAAATGATAATGTAAGAAGATTATTGGCAAATTCATTTAGAACAATGAACAATTCATTTGTCTTTAAGTGTTTAAATGTTCATTTAAAATTGAGTTTACACTTTTCAAACAATCACAATGAATAATTATCAAGTTATTTTATGGTTGTTTTCTTAGTGAGGTTTTAAGCAAATCAAAGACATCTGCCCTGCAAGTCTCAGTGAGAGTCATTATGTAGCGTAAGCTTCATTAAAAGCGCAGGTATGACTAGGAGCAGAGTTAGTCTTATCAGTTGAGACACTATTAAGATGAGCAAACGCCCCATTCTCTGCTTGTGCCCCTGTGGTGCGGCGCCATAAATTTTCACTGGGTTAATGAGGTGTTCCATGTGTGGGAGCTTACATTTACTTTCCAATAAACTCCTGCCAGGGACAACATCACTCCCTATTTCTTATAATGGCATTTTAATAGATAATCATTTAAAAAAACACCAATGGTGGCAGGTGTGGGGGAGAGCAAATGCAGTGTGTGTTCACATGGGTGTTACTGTGTTTATTGGTGGGACAGCCAAGGTGAGTGTTGCTAATATCAGGAGATACAAGAAGGGAAAATAACAGAAGAAGAGAGGATACAGATGACAGATATAATGGCATTTTAAAATCATAAAAATAACATACAGATATGTTTTCCAATTTGTCTTATATGTCCAAACCTCCTCCACACTCCTGCTGCTACGTCAGTACTTACATCCTCAGCAACAGGTTAAAGGCCGTTTTGCAGGTTTTGAAACATAAAAAACATCAGAAAGCTGGAGTTCTAAATCATCCACCACTTGAATTGCAGCTGTGTTAACATTTTCTTATCAATTCCACTCAGAACACAACAAAAGGCACAGTACAGCCTACAAAGATGGAGAATATATACTATGTATACCGGTTTGATGAGCACAGTATCTCTCTGAGTGCTAATTAAACAAAAAATGGCCTCTCCGATGAAAGCTATTTGTTAAAATACTTTTACTCACTTCCTTAAAATGTATACATACTTATCACCATGTAAAGGACTATACTGGGAATTACACTGAATAGTAGAATTTATATTACCTAACATAAGAAGTCTTCAATGCCCTCTTTATAGAAAGATAAAAATTTAATGATTCTTGTGGAGAAATGCCCTGCTGCAGCAGCAAAAGATTACTATAAAAAAACATCTAAACTATACAAATGAAAACAGATAAGTAAGACAAATACAAGGAGCCAAATGAGTTCAAACAGCTCTGTACTTGTTCTGTGCAACTGAAGGTTGTATTGATGTTTTTTTTCTGACAAAGGCTAGTGAAAATACAGCAGCGCTCATTTCACATGGGGCTAATGAGATACAATGCTCACTCATGTCACTCATTTTCACACATTCTTTAACTATACACTCAAACATTATAGTAAATCTTAAATTATAGGCCTATTCATTAACTGGTGTAGCAGTGTATCATGTCTTGTGTGTCCTAAACTCAAATGAGTAAATGAATAAAGCCATAAAAAGGTCTTTTTGTAGTATTTGTTGTGATTATCCAAAGGCATGATAGACCACTTTCAAATACACATTACACATTAGGATTTGTCAGAGCATGAAAAGCACAGGTGCATAAATGAGGCTCCATTTAGTTACTCCAGTTCCAGGGCCCTGGTATTGTGCATGATGACATGTGAAGTACATATAATTACCTGTTACAGTATAATCTGTCACCGTGGTTCCAGATGTAGCATAGACTCGTTATTTTTACGTGAGTGCAGAAAACAAAATTGATCATTCTCTCAGATTCAAATGTGCAGTTAGCTTTGGACATCATCAAGCTGTATTTATACTTTGCAACTAAATTATGCAGAAAAGCTCAGCATATTGTGGGTCCACAGCCCATTGTGCATAATGTATAAAATATATAATGCATGTTACCACACTCATCCACAGGCACACTGAGTTCATACATTTGTTTCTAATGTATATATTTTCAAATAATATGAATCACCCCTTATCATTTAAAACTATTTTCTAGTTTTGTAGACCACATTATGTCAGATGTCACAGTGGTGCATCCAGGTCTTTATATTTGTAATAAGATCAGATTTCCCCTATATCAGCAGGAATGAAGTGAGTGAATTGCTCTTATGTAGAAGCAACTCAAGTGAGTGAGGTGTGTTTTCCAGGTTTATGTGAGTTTGAACAGGAATAATAATAATTTTCGTTACATTATACATTATAATACATAAACTAATTATATATATTCAATAATTCAATATCTAAGACAGTTGTCATATGTTGTTAATCATCTCTATGTTTACAGATGCAATTATCTCTAAATCTTGTCATGCTTTCTACTTTCATATGTGAAAAGAAGAAAATCTGCAGCATGAATGTGGAGCATGAAATAAGTAAGATTGTATGAAATGCAGCACTTTAAATTAGATTTTGAAAACAATCATAAATATATCCACTGATACAACCCTTGATATCTGATACATTAGAAGTTGAAGTGAAGCAACTGGAAGGTAGCAGGAAAAATGTGTATGTAAGCATGTTAGTTACAGCATCTATTTTTTAAGATTTAACATTAATCATCTTGGCAACAAAGGGTCAGCAATGTCTCTGCTATATTAAAAAAATACTGATACATTTACGCAGCTGATGTTGAAAACTGAGAATTTTAATGGAGTTCAGCAGAGCAGTCTGTCTGAACAGCAGGCATGTTTGAAAGAAAGCCAGCTGTAGTCTTGCTGACACTGACTGTCTGTTTTCCCCACAGTTTTAGATTTTACCCCCTGGTTGTTTTTCCAAACTGTGAAAAACAAACTGTGAAAAACAACCATCTCTCTTTTTCTCTTTGTTCTGCAGAATAACTCTGCTGACCTCAAGTTCCTCACCTTTTCTTTGCAAGTGAGTGTATGTATTGTATCATGTAACTGTTTTTTTCTGTATTTTTGTCAATATCCATCTTTTACTTTCTTTTAATTTCCTTGATGTAACATATGCATATGTAAAATTCATTGCCACTCAAGAGGACAATAAAGATGTAAATACTCTACAGAACTAACAATTTGGGCTGTGAAATGCAGCAAAG
>JAUBNQ010000014.1:13710844-13724781 GCA_032353495.1 Ctenopoma kingsleyae | reverse complement strand
AAGTCGAGCTTTGTGGAAGGTGTTCTGTTACATCTGGCGTAAAACTAATACAGCGTTTACTAAAAAGAACATCAAACCAACAGTCAAACATGGTGGTGGTAGTGTTATGGTCTGGGGCTATGTTCAGGACCTGGAAGACTCGCTATAATAATAAAGTATTTATTATTATTATTATTATTATTATTATTATTACTATTATTATTATTATTATTATTGATGGAACCATGAATTCAGCACTCTACAAGAAAATCCTAAAGGATAATGTCAGGTTTTTTGAATACTGAATTGTCTGAGTCTCGAATGTTATGTTCATTGGTTTGCTATAAAGGCAGTCTAACTGAACTTGCTGTGACAGTATACTGTATATTGACAAAGGGACTTGAAACAATGAAAAGTTCTGAGGTGCTTAAAGAAAGTGGTTTTTGCTGAATAAGCACTAAGATAATGAAAAATGTAGAAATGTAGACACACAAAAATATAGACATACTGGGCCTGTATCCAGCAAAAAAAAATTATGAAAGCAGGAACTGTAATTTCTCTCTATCTACTAATCACAACATCCAAAAATATGAGCAACTGAGCACCCTAGTGACTCTAAGAGACATAGGTCAGGCCTCTGGTGTCATCATGACATTTTAGCTTTGGCTTTCTCCTTTCCAGTGACTGTACTGACCCTGTGCTCACATTCCTGAAGCTGAGAATTTCTGAGGGGTGTCATTTTAGTCTATGATTTAGGGGATATTGAGGATGTGCATCAACCAAACTCAAACCCTAAATGTATTTCGGTTGAACTGTGTCAGCCTTTAAGTATGCCTGTGTGTGCGTGGGCAATTCTGTTCCATGTGTACCATGATGGTATGATGTGTGTGTACACTTGTGTGTTGTGAGTAGTAGTGTATGTGTCATGACTGCAAGTGTGAGCTCCCAGTGTGGGCTTCCTTCTATCAATAACACTCCCCAAAAAATCATTCCTGTGAATGGGATCCATTGACCCGGGCTGTGCCTGAGTGACACCCTGTGGTGTAGAGCCAGCACAAAAAATGTTTCATTTGTTTACAAGCTGACAATCAGAGGCAGGCCAACCCTGAGAGGCACTAAGAAACATAAACAGTGTTTTTGCTCTAAAACTCCTACTGAACCGAAATATTGATTTCAAGGGTTGTGGAGCTGATTTTCTTTTAGATTTAAGAAAAGAATTAAATTTTTTTCAAAGAAAAACAATTTCAATAGCTTAAATATTTTTGTTTTAACTAAAATATGCACAATAGTCATTAGTCATTACTATTATATGTTCTTTTATGTATTTTAAATTACTTTCTATTAGCATATCAAAATGCAAGCTTGACTTTTGCATGTGCTTGAATAGTCAAGATATCTGCTCTGAAAAAGATCAACTATCAATCTTTACTGTAAAAAATTACATTACTACATCTTTGACTATGTCCTAACTTTCTCTTTGTTAATTCTGTTCTTCGCAGTGAAAAATTGTTGTCACTGATATCAGTTTGTACCAAATGGTCCATGCAGGAGTAAATTTATTGTGAGTGAGTTTCCTTTTCTAGATCTGTATATTCTTGGTCATCTCAATGAAAAATCTGATTTTAGTAACTAATTTCAAATGAGAATTAGAATTAAAATTAATCCTGGTTTCTATCTTTAAAATTGATAGTTGAAAGTAGATAATAAGTAGTAATAACTCATTGTCATTGAGAAAAGAAAAGATTTGGTGGCAGTGTAGAGCACCAAAGAAGACAAAGGAAAAGAAACATACTGTATGCACTGACCCCTGCAATCAGCACAATCAAAGCCTTGAGTATTTCCAATATATGCATCGTCCATTGTACAAATTCTTTGAATTCACTGAGACTAATAAGTTCCTTAAGTTTTGAGGCTTTCTGTAGTCAATTTCACACACAGGGAGGCAGGGATTATGAAAGCTTTGCAATACGCCAAGCATTTGGGAAACCCAGGCTTCTTGGCATCTAGACTTTACAACCACATAAGAGTTGATGATTTTATATTCAAAGGTAATGGATGGTGCGTATCAGTCCTCAAAAGCAATTCTTCTGCAGCTGTTATTCCTGTGAGAGTATTTCAACACTTAATTTGAGACCGTGACACACAAATGTAATGAATTCTAGCTGAGGCTGTAGAAACAACCTACCCACTCCCATAATCAGCGTCCATGTTGAAATTCAATTTAAAACCCTAAGCATTTATTTCTAAACCAATTTCTCTAACATACGGTATTACACTGTGTTTGTTTTTCAGGTTGGTCAGACAAAACCGAAAACACAACGTCAATACATCATTTCTCATTTTGCTCTCACTTGCCTTTGTCAAATTGGTGATGGACAATCTAAGAAAAGCGTATTAAGATTTGTCTAATTTAGACAAATCCTGTTGTTTATGCTGTGAGTTCCCATTAGGTCAAAGCTCTAAGCTATACTCATAACTTATTATATATAACCCCAAGGAGATTTACTATGTAAATATACTGAGGACTCAGTCAACACAGCACTTATTACCATAAGGTTCAGTTAGCACACTGCTATGACTCTTTCTATGACTGATGCAGTGATAATAGCCACAGTGAGAGCTACTCTACAAACATAGGCTTATTTGTGCAAGACTGTGAGGGATTGACCAGAGCTATATCAGATAAACAATAACTCGCAAAGCTTATTTTAACAATGAGAAAGTGATTTGACTTTGTGGCTCGAAGTAGAGACTAACTGATGACTGGATGAATGCATGCAAAAGTTAATGGGTAAATGGTAATGAAAGGAACTATTAATGTCCTCATCATGAACAGGTTGGAAGTCAAGTAATTAAGAGAGTCATAGAACGTAGAATTATTTAATATATTTTAGTAATACTTAAATAGATAAATAACTTTAATATGTAATTTTATTCTTGTTAAACCACACATCAAAAAACAAAGTCTTCAAAACAAGTCTTTCCACAGTGTATCCACCACTAATTCTGTCTTCATTTCAATGTGATCAGGCGTTGCAAAGCATAATTTTAGAAGATTTCATATTTTTATTTATTTTTATTACAGAGACCTTTAGCTATACATGCAAATAACAATAGAGATTAAATATTTCTGCTTTTCAGAATTAACCAAGCAAAGACATTATACAATAAATTTTTTACCTTGCCTTTATAGTTACCTAGTTTGTTTTTTGTTTTTGTTTTTTGCACTGCACAGGAAACAGATGTCCACATGGACATCTGCTTTCAATTCCAACAGGTTTACTTTGTCAGATCTGGCAACCCCACATCCAGTCCTTTGTGGCATGTTTGCATAAGAATCATTTTCTTATTTAATTGTGTTTTAAGGGGTAGATGTCTATTCTGAGCTTTTTTTTCATACTGTGATGAATAAGGACATACAATCATGTTATTTATGTGATGGAAATGATGTTAAATGTCTAATATCTAATTGAATAGATAGCACTTTAGATTGCAATCTGTGTTTTCATGTGCAAAATATCAGGCCCCTGTCCTAGTGACTGGTTGAAAAACTATCCTCCAGCTGAACTTATTGGTTTGAGCCTGAAATTAGACCCACCTCTTATCAGCATGAAGGCTTTACAAGCTCAAATTACATGTGGAACACGGTTATGAGTTTAGTTTAAATTTTCACTCATATTGGTGTGAAAGTAATGATCTACTGACCAGAGTCATTTTGTGCCCTGATTCTGGTTTCTGACCTTGGATTCATGTCTTGAAGTGATTTTGTCTTGGCTGCAGTTACTTCTTATAGTAGTCAGATTGACTTATGGAATTCACACAATTTTTCATGCAGCGTTTCTGATAGTAAATGAGCTGAAACATCCATCAGCAAAAGCACTCAACAGGAGGCAATTAGAGGAGTGACCTGCACCTTTGTTTGTTTATTCTTTTATGGAATGACTGAGTGACTTACATGGTCTGTTGTTTTTAAAGTTTTGTGTTTCACTGAACAGAGGACGTAATTTAGAGACACGCACTGTTTCAAAGGTTGTGAGTTTAATTTTTTTGTGCAGTTTGGCCACAGTTATGGCTTTAGTTATGAAGTCAGTTTGCTTTTTCCCTGCACATTTTCTTTATAGCATTCAATCATACAATTAATGTTGTGTGTGCCATATGTTTAGTTGTGCACGTGGTATCAGCAGAAAACGTCAGGGGCTAATTTGTTAGATTGATTACAAATGCTACCCTATTAATCAAAGTGTCACAAGTATGTATAAATACTTCAAAGAGGGAAAGTTCAGATGCTTTTAGTGTTAAATATCATATGTATGTGACTGTCATTGTATTCCAGCAGTTTATTTGTTGATGCAGTGCAGTAGTTTACCTTTGCATCACATCAACTTTCACCATCAAATTCAATTAAGGCATGCATCCACTGGTGTATTGCAACTGTTCTGTCCGTGTGTTTGTGAAGGGAAAAAAGAAAAAACAAATGAATAAAAAAAAAAAGCATGTCTAAATGTGCGCAGGACTTTCAGCTACTTCTCTGCTCTTTGTCAGTGTTCAAAGCCACATACACAAAAAACTCTCAGTCTCTTCTCAGAAATCTCTCAGATTTACTCACCACTCCTACTTCAATACAAGAATACCTATAGTAGTACAGTTTATAGATCCCATTGGGACATTGTTTTTGGACAGCTGCATATAGATGACAGTGCTAATACAGGGTTTCAGTGAGTTGTCCACTGGGAATTGAACAACTGACCCTGGGATTCATAGATGACTGCTCTAACAACTGATCCAGAGCCACTGCCACCCCATAAATTTTAAGTGTTTCCTGTCATAACATTCCTCATGAACATCAGTCATACACTGACCTCTTTCTACCTCCGCTAGCAGACAGCAACTCCTAAATCAAAGCACAAGCTAACAAGTCAATTAGCTTTCTTTTCCTGTTGATATAACAAATCAATTCTCTCATTCAACTCTCATTTCCTGTACATCTAAAGAATCCATTAGCTCTGGTTTCCTGTTTGTTTCCTGCAGGACCCATGTACAACAGGCAGAGCAGCTGCCTTGTTTGTAGGAGACCACATGCACACATCAAACAGTTTCTAATAGCAGCCTTATCACAGCACATTATCCTCACATAAACATAGCATGAACCCTGGGTCGAGACAGGAGGGCAGTGTGTGTGTGTGTGTGTCTGTGTATGTACCCATCTACAGTTTTGTTCAGGACAACAATCAGCATACCTTTATAAAACCAGGCTACTGAGTTGTATCAACATGTGCATTAATCTTAAAGCTATACTGGAACAACAAAAATATGCCTGAGTACACCTAAACTAGTGTGGCTTGCCAAACACTTGTGTGGTATTATAGAACAATTTTCAGCTAATGTGGTACCTTTGAATGTTTTATATCACCTGCCATTTTACTACCATGTTATTCATGTTATTCTCAAATACATGTAGCTCCTTTTTACAGTATAGGATTTGAATGCCTCATTTTGATATACAGTACTTACTTTTTTATCTCATGGTGAAACTGTTGTGGACAGTTGTTACGGTCAAGGCATTACTACCCGGACACTACTTGGACACTGAACCCCTATGTCTTGTCCGAGGACACCTCAACATGTGACCAGGACGAACTGGATTTCAAAACCCTGACTGTGCGGTTTGTGGATGACTTCTACCAACCAAGCAGCTGCTTTTAGCCAAAAGTGACTAAGAAGTAAGGAACATGACTGGGATTCAATGTTTTGCTCATGGATACTTTAACATGTGAACTGGAGAAGCCATGGTATAAACTGCTGGACATATGATTGGTTAACAACATGTTCTATCTCCTGAAGTAAACAGAAATGCAAACAAATCTGCTGTATATCTTACT
This sequence comes from Ctenopoma kingsleyae, assembly GCA_032353495.1. Classification (NCBI taxonomy): domain Eukaryota; kingdom Metazoa; phylum Chordata; class Actinopteri; order Anabantiformes; family Anabantidae; genus Ctenopoma; species Ctenopoma kingsleyae. Next base: position 13,718,923 of record JAUBNQ010000014.1, on the reverse strand, counting down.
ACAAACACAAATCACCTAAACAAATGAGACTAACTTGTTTAGTGGTTCCAGTTTGGCCACACATATCTACACTGTACTGTACATGCAAATTGCATTAGGGGTATGCAAAATGTCAGTACATAACTAAAACAATTAAGGGATTCCCTTAATAATAATGACATACTTTAGTGATCCCCTTGTGGCTGTTGGCTGCCAGACAGTACATGTCGCACTACTACAGGGATTCAGAGACGTATAGCTACCACTCTAACAACTGCACTGCTGCACCCCACCACCTCCCAAAAAAGACAAGTTTCCATTAAACTACTAAAAAAAACAAACCTGCAAACCTAGTAAACCTGGACCTTTAGACGTTAGACAGAGGGCAGTTGCCCAATTTGCCTGGTGGGCATTTCAACGTTTAAGGATAAGTCTCTTTGATTTTATTTTGCAGTCAAGAAATCAAAAATCAGGTTTGACTCTATAAATATTTTATTGTTGTCATGGTAATGCTATTACAATCATCTCATGCCATAAGTGAAATGTGAAAGGCCTAAAGCACTATGCTGTATGTGCTCTGTCTGTTTAGACAGCTTCATGTAGCCTATTTAAAACGGAATTATTTTTGCCACTGTATATATTTAAAATTATAGTTGAACATTTTTGAAGTAACACATCTGGACATCATGGTGAGAAAAATATATATTTGAAAAACATACAGAACGTTTCATATGGCCTATAGCAAAACTATAGTTAAATAAATAAAACAAATGGTCTCTATGCCAATTAACATACACACAATAACATGAAGCCTTTCAGCACACACATACAGCAAAGCAAATGATAACACTGATACATAAAGTACAATACAATCAAATGTCCCTTCCAAAACTTTCATTTCAGTGAGACACATGATGTGGGCTATGGTGGTTAGTTTCCGATGTCTTTTAAAAAAAAAATACTGCATATCTATTTATATATTCATATAAACAACAACAAAACATTTTATAATTTTTATTTTTTTATAATTCTAAAATACATCTATAATATTTAGAAACAGTATGTACAATTTCCCCATTTTCCCCACATTCTTCTAAAATGGAAGAATAAATTAAGTTCTGGAGGAACACCTGTTTGCATGGCCAGGGGGTTTAAGAGCTGATAGACTTTGTTTGTCTCATACACACACTCACACACACACACATACACACTCACACACACAAAGGACATATGGTTCCAGTTGTACTTGCTGAAGGTATTTTATATCCAGAAGTGGTTTTAGCGATGTTCTCGAGTTCATTCACAGAACAGTCACTTTAGTTTGTATTCTCAGAGACACTGAATGTTTAATGAGTTTCTACAGTAACACTCTAATCCATAAGGAACCAGACATGCCATGTCACGCCATGTCTGTGATATGTCTGATAATACTTCCTGTTTGTAAGCTTTCACTTTTCATTCATGCAGCATTTTGTGTACTCGCTCCTGCTGTGGATGTAAAATAACAATCTTATTAAACCTTTTTACAAAACTTCAGGTCAAGTTATCTGAACTTACATCCTTATCAAGGTCTCAGTTTGTAAGATACACATTCTTTTGACTTGATTTACCATCGAGTCTCAACAACACAAACTTTATCTAACCTAACAATCATGGAGTGTACTGTTACCTGTCTGCTAGGGTCGATTTCACATCCATTTTCCATGTATTTTTTGTGAACGGTCTCTGAGACTTATTATGCACTTTGCAGCCTTCTCTATGTCTTATGATGCATGATCAGATCTCACCTTGAGAGCTGACACCTGAAACCAACCACGTGTAAGAGTCTATACTCAAAATGGTTTTTATAGTGTCCAAAAAATGCTCTACTAGAGGAACACAGTCCACATCTGTGGGATCATTGTAACCAATGTGCAGAGGAAGAATAGTAAGGACGATGAGGGTGAGCATGTGGCTGATGTCGAAAGTATCTGGTGGTAGTTGTAGCGGCTGTGGACTCGGTCGGGTGGCTGCACTGTGATGTAGCCATTGATGATGCGAACCAGTGGGGGAGGAGGAGACTGGACCATAGTGCTGTGGGGAGAAGAAAAGACAGATTAGATTAAAAAATGCTATTAACATCTGTCCTTTACAAGGAAGAATCTTTTTTAATCAGCTTCTTATATATGAATGATGGGTCTTACATACAGACAGAATTTTCTGCCAAAATTAGAACCATTTTGGTTATTGCAATAGAGATTTGTGTTTGTGTTTTTGTCTGTGTCCCCTTCACTGGTCTGGGGCCTCAGTTGGAAAATAAGTACTTATGTTCAACAGTCATCAGTGAGCAATATTTGATGATGATAGTTGACAGGTAGTTTGTTTATGCTGTCAATAAAATGTGATTAAAACACACCAACGTAATCCTGATTAAGCGGATTTAGAATTTATTTTCATAACTTTATATTGGTCTGTTGTTTATATTCTCATGGTTATTCCATAACACAGTAAAAACAAAAACCAGAAGTTTTCAGGGGCTAGATGTAGAGACCATCTACATTGTGTTGCAGCCATCAAACTCAAAATTAGCAAAATGTAATTAAGTTAGTGAAAACACTGATAAACCTTATCTTTGTTATATTTTCTGAAAAATATAATGTAAGTTCAAGCACGCTGGAAAATCACTCATTTTAGTTTTTGTAACATTTTAGAAAAAGGTCTACATTTTCTAGATGTCTGCTAAATAACAACTCCCTCTCCCTGCATCATCACACTGTCTACAACTCCTAAAGAAAATATGCAGACTACAGGAAGTAAAAAATGGAAATATACAGTAATAATATAATAATAATGATAAAAGCTACAAAGAATTGAATTTTTGGCTATAGCACTGACCAATCAGGAGAGAATTTTACCAATATAAAAATACTAAACTTGCCTGTCTCTTCATATTACACATTCAATCTGCTATTTTTGGCTGCCTCTATTTCTCTCTTTATCTTATTCTAAACAAGTCTGGCAATTAAATAATTTCAGCTCTCCTGTCTGATGCCAAACCTGCAGTGCTGGCGTGGTGTTAACTGGGACCAGGCCAGGCAAAACAAACACCCAAGTTCTTGAAGTCCGGATCTCCAGATACAAGTGGGCTGCAAGTTTGACACATTATTATGATATACAAAATTATTTCAAGAGTTTTTCCATTTCATTGGGTAATATTTTATAGTTTGACTGGTATTGAAATTAACAATAATGAAAACAAGTCTTTCAAAATAGGAACTAAATCATCCCAGCTCTAAATTGATTCAGTTCACATCGTGACTTTGTCTATTTGCAGACAAATGAAAGTGCAATCTCCTAAACTGAAGAAGTTTGAAAAGTCAATGCCAGCCAAAATAGAGTCTGTGATAGACAGACAAAAACACAGTGACAAGCAGGTATTTAAGTGTTCAGAAAAAGCTGTAGGTTATTTTTTATGTTATGAAGCTGGTTTATATAGTTTTAAGGCCTGGGATAGATGCACGGAAACCGGTGCTGACACATAGCTCTGTGGCCATGCATCAAGCACAACAGAGAACTGTGGCCCTGTTGCCGCCCCTGCTTTTTGGATCCTGCTTTCCTTCTCAATCAGCCACCTTTTCAGACATTAAAATATACAAAGGCATGCATCATGTACACTTGTGTAACATGTACACAAACAGTCTGTTTCCTTTCTGTTGAAAATATAGGGTCTCTCAGAAAGAGAGAAAACATTTGAGCAGACATAATGTACACAAGCATTCACAAACCTCTTCTGTTTCTGTGAAGAACGGACGCTACATGGTTGGATTTTCCTTTCCATCATTAATTTGGGTTAGTGTATACTCTACATAGAAAAATATATTTTTATACAGAGGCAAAAATCACTATTCTAATACATGGTTTTAGAGCACCTGTACCTACAGTACTAGTAAGACACAGTTATTTCCAATATTTTTAGGGCCCAACTTGTTAATGTAAGACTGCAATAACATACTTTGTTATTATGGACATATAATTATCTATTTTCAAATTTTATTTCTACTTATTCCTGCACATTGCACAGTGGTCATGCTCTGCTCTTGGATCCCTGCGCATCACTGACCACAAAAATGTGAGAAGATCTTCTGCCAGCAGTGTTAACATGCTGATGGTGGTTGAGATTATATTGTATGCTGAACAGAAATATTTCACTGCAGTGTTGCAATGCAATTTATCATCTGCTAACACAGGGTACATTAGTGATTAACTTTTACAAGTCATAGTAAAAAAACCTCTATGTTCCACATAAATTAAGCAAAAACTGGGGAGTCTTGGGGGTTTCATAGTCTTGGCATGCAAACACATGCTCATTCAAGGACAAAACAGAAGAAAGGTAAATAAAACGTGATTTAATTTGATTTATCCTTGACTAAAATCTCACTTTATGACTATACCTCACCAGGCCTGTGAATAAATAGTTACAGAAAACATATTAAAATGTTTACATTTTAGGATAAATGTATGCAGTTTTCTACCTCATTTATACATGGTGATTTTGCCCAGGGATAAGATTATTAGAATTACTTTCAAGCTGATGAACGTGCCCTTATTTCCATTCCCCTCAAGGTACAATGAGACAATGAGGTATGAATTTAATTGAGCTGAAGTTTTAGCTATAAAATATACATCTGCTGTTTGCTCCGTGGCTAGTTCCATCTCCCACCCTTGGGAGCTTTGTATGTGACATTTACATGTTCTCCTCATGTTTGTTCCCTCAGGTACTCCAGTTTCCTTTCAAAGACATGTGAGCTGGCTTAACTGGAAAGTCAAAATTGCCCATAGGTGTGAATAAATATGCTTGTCTGTCTATACTTGATGGCCCTGCAGTAGACTAAGCCTCTTGTTGGGATAGCCTCGAACTTTAAACAGGATAAGTGGGTGTAGAAAATGAATGACTGTATGGATGAAGGGTCAAATTAACCTTTTTGCTTCCAGCCCACATGCACAATCATGTCCATGAAAAAGTTTACCCTTACAACAAACTGAGAGAAGTTTCAACATGGCAGACCACACCTTGTACAAGTCTGAAAGGTGAGCTTGTTTTGTTGTCCGGTTACTCCCTGCCTGCAGCTACTGTGAGTCCAAAACCAGATACTTGGTAGGAATTCCCAGGCTGCTATTTTCACATCCGAGACACTTATACCAGCTAGGAACTAGTGTGGACTCATACCACACTACAAGGTCTGAGTGCGGTGCGTGCAGACTGCAATAGTACAGTGATGTGATATGTTGGCTGTTTGAGCCTGCAGCATCGCACTGGGTTTATTCTATAGAGATTGCATTTCCCATCACTTCCTTCACATCCTCTCTGTCTTTCTCTAAGCTTATAATCTTTTCTTTATAATCTTTTTTGTCCTAACCTCTGCCCTCATCATTGAGACAGAGGAGTAATTTATAACAGAGAAACAAGGGGCCTTCAATGGACCCTTATTTTTTATATCTATTTCTCTCTTCTTACCTCTCCTCAATGCGAACCCAAAGGTCGTTAAAATGCCGGTGCCTCTGTTTCTTCTGCTTGTTCCTCTTCTTCTTCTTTAGCACCTTCTTCTCTCCTTTCTCCAGCAGCTCCAGGCTATCCGGTGGCAGAAGCATATGGGGTAACAAATCCTCCTCCAGGGGACGCCCCTGATCCTCCTCTTTGTGGGGGAGCTCATGGAGGAACGGCTCAAGGAGAGGGGATTCATCATGGTGGTCCTCCAATTCTGGTCTTGATCTCCTGAATGATAACATGACAGAAACATGAGATACTTTTGAACAAAAGAAGGAGAAGCTTTTTGTCACCGCAGTTGCTGTTTAAACGTGAAACTACATTAATATCAATATATCTGTAACAAGATGTCTCTTTCCCTCACACCCGGGAGATAAAGATACGTTATAATTAGTTTAGCCCTGCAGCAGCGACTTGTTGGTCACACAGACTGTAGATTTCAGATTTGTATTGTTGTTGTACAGAAAGGACAGGTAGAATCCAAGCTGAAATACTTTTTTTTTTAAATGAGGAGAGGAGACAACAGGAGAGGAGAGGAGGAATCTCTAGCATGTAAGGGCAGGATGCTGTGGATGTTCCAAGAACCAATATGCAGTCTAATAGAAAACATAGCCAAGATTGCCTGGAAAAACAAATTAAATGTTTGGAATGGGAAGTATGAGAACAAAACCAAAAATTCATCTTTTTGATTAAAAACACTCAATTTTGATGAGCTGCTGGCCATCTCTCAGTAACTATCTTTAACAATCACCATGCATGACGACACACACTCTTAACACAAAGACCTGGAATGAATCTATACTCATCATAAAGGCAACACATTGTCTTCACCTTCATAAAATATATGTATTCAGACATATTTAAACATGGACTGGTATAAATTTACAGTTTAGTATTGGCAACCCAGGACTTGCATGAAAATTTAATTCCAGGGATTAACACATGGCAGAAGTCAGGTATGAATGAGTCAGATGCAAGTTCATCTCAGGTTCATAATCTGGCATCAAACAATGGGATTGTGTGTGAAAGGAGATTCACTCATTCATTCACTTGCATGCAAAACAGGAACAAAGATCTTCACTGAGATAGCCACCCGCACTGCGTGCCATGGTAGACTGCACTACATGCTTCACAGCAGGAGGTATTAACCCTGCTTATAAGTTGGCCGTTTCAACAGCACTTCATTGGTGGCCATTGGGGATTTATCTGTGGTATCATCTATGTAGTGGGAACAGCAGAAGACAGGCAATAACTCCCAAAGTCATACACATATTCAGCTGCAACAATGCTCAACGAAGCTAACTTTTTTATTTTTGCAGTATGTGCGAAACCCATGGGACACTTCTGCTAGATTGTGTTTATGTAGTTGTGTGCCTCTGACTTTATAATTAATATCACACATTTTGTAAAATTCAGAATTTGGTAAAGAAATGTTTTCCAACATGTCACATAATGTAAAAGACAGAAGTGTATGAAGTACACAAACTCAATACTCAAAAGTGCAAGTACTTGTCCAGCTCAACTAAAAGTACTAAACTATATCCTCTAAATGTTACTTAAAGTACAAAAGTAAAGGTACTCCACTAAGAATACAATGTATTTTAAACCATGTAGTATTTGATGCTGGTGATAACATAAATGTAGAAGTCTTGTTTGACAAATTCTCAAAGATGAAGATTGTGACTGTTGTTACCTACAAGCTGTGGAACACAAATAACAGTCAGTAAAGGTGGGGCTTATTTTAACCACCTTATATAGCGACAGGAGGTTATTCCAAAATGGAAATACTTCAATAAAGTAGTGAGTATCTCATATTTTCACCTTTATATTCTTATGTATAGTACATGAGTAAATGTAGTTAGTTACTCAGAAACTCTGATAAAAGATACTTTTTGCCAAATACTATAATACAATTTGTGAGAAAAAAATAAACCATCTAGTGTCAATAGTGCAGGTAAAACTATTCCATACTTCAAAGTGAAGTGGTGGAACAAATACTCTTATTTGGAGAGTGAGTGCTCAAAAAAAAGAGAATCACTCAGCGGATAACTGCTGAGTGCAGTTTTTGATTATTTGCAGACAACACATTTCTCACAAGGGTTGAAACAGAACTTAAACATCTGTTTTGGGTCAGCAAATGAACACAGACCAACTATGGAGCTGTGCTTACTTGGAAAATTATTTCCTATTTGAAATCCAGTCAGTGAAAAAGTTGAGAGAAATATATATTCCTGTCAGGGCCGTAAGGCAGCAGTTGCACTGTAAAATGTGGCCAGGACATGAAACCTGACACCCATTTAAGTGATAAAATATGGGCCTCTGAGTTTTACAGACTCATGCTTTAAGACGACGTCGTAATTTGCAACAACTATTGCAAAAAATAATAGTTTCTGCCTAGTTCTCTAACCTTTGTCCCTTTATTTCTTAGATTTTCTGCTTCTTACTTTTTCTGCATATTCTGCCTCCACAGGTCTCTTTCTGCTTTTTAAGGAGAATTATCACCCAAAATTGACATCCACAAATCAGCCTGTCACACTGAAAACATCTGTTCTCAAAACTTTAGTTTCTAATCAAAT
>JAUBNQ010000014.1:13678256-13689127 GCA_032353495.1 Ctenopoma kingsleyae | reverse complement strand
ATTAACACCCCCGGTTGTTTGTATAATTATTGTATACTTCATCTGTTTATATGTTGTATACCCTCTGTTTGTTTAATTTGGTTAGGTAGACTAGATGCCTCTGATCGCGCCTCCTTTGAATGAATGTCAATTATAACATGCTGTTTAACGCGAGGTGAGGAAGAGAATGAAATAAACAGTCAAGTTGATTTTGCTGCACATGGCATTGAGAAGTTTCTATAGATGTTTTTTTTCAGCTTTGTAAAGAAATGACTATGTCAACAGTAGCTAATGGATACTGCAGCAGCAAAATAAAATAAAAAGTTTCATTCAGCAGGTATTCATTGACACTCCTCATTCACACACACAAACATCTGCACATATTGTACATAAATGTTTCATCACTGCTCAAGTGAGCTTTCACTTTCTGGCTGAAAGCTCACCACTGAAACACAAACACACACACACACACCTGCCAGGTTGAGTTATCTGCATTGTTTCAACAATCTGTCACCCTTGCTCCCTTCCACATCTACCTCTTTTCTTCACCTCTCCCCCATTTGATTTCCCCAAATCCCTCCTTCCAGCTACCCCTGAGCCCATTTCTCTTACTTTCCTCTCCCATTGCTTACACCTCCAATCTCACTCCCTCATTCCTCCTCCCATCATTTCATCCCTCCCTTCTTCTCCCCTTTGATCCTGTACATTCCCAGCCTCTCCTCCTATCCCTCCTTCCAACCATCTCTCCCTCCCTTTCTCCCTCTCTCCTTTGATCCTATACATCCCCTCTATCAGTCAGGTCTTTTAAGATTTGACCCTTGCATTCCTCAGGTCACTAATGACCTCCCCTCTGCGTGTGTGTGTTTTCATGCATGTAAGTGAGTGTACACCTGTACAAGATTAGGTCTTTTCCCTCTGTGTTTGTATGTACATGTATGTATCTGTCCATGTATACGTGCGTGTGTGTGTGAGTTTCAATACTTCAGCCTCTGCAGAGCTTAAAGCAGACTTTTGAAGATGGGTTTATTAATATTGCAATATAAGAGGAAAAAAAAGAAAGTAAGGGGCCAAGATTTCCCATACAGAAGAAAAATAAAGAGGAGGAGAAGTGAAAAGTGAAAAAGGAGGAGGATGAAATGCTTGCCAAGCCACACAGGGAAAATCCCAGGCCTATATCTTTGGAAATAATGACGGGCAAAAATTGCTTTTGCTCTTCTTTTTGAAAGGACAATCCATCCTCCAATATAACTGATACATCCTACTGCTTTTGATCTTGACAGCTCAGTTAATGAATGTTGATATGAACAACCCTCTTCCATAGCCAGGGAGCTGAGGTCTGTGTGTACACAGAAAAAGTTTCTTTCTGTTCAGCGAGTGCATGTAAAGGTAGGTTTTCACAGGCCAGGATATATTTTAGAATGATTCAGTCCTGATTAAAAATAATTTTCAAATCTAATAAGACAATTAATCTATAAAATCTCAGAAAATAGTGTCTGCGTATCAACACAAAGAAAGCCCACATTGACTCTTTATACTGCTTGTTTTACCACTTCAACAATCTAAAAATGCCAAAACAATCTACTAATCCCAATTTTAGTAAAGTTATGATTTTTTTCTAAAATGCAATAAAAAAAAACTAGGTAAACTAGGTTCTTTACAGCAATAGTACTATAGTGCTGGAAAGTCACTACATTCACTATAAAGTAATTTGTTGGGAACCACTGTCCAATTTCACCATAGTAAAAATAATTTTACTTCAGTAAAAAAAAAATTCTTTACACCCGTGGTTGGAGGCATTAGCCGATAAATTTGCTTATATTTACTAACTAAAATTAAGTTGGTTAGTGAAAACACAGAAAATCTTTTCTTTCTATTTTTGTCAGATAAAGAAAGGGTCAAACTGACAAATCACTGGATAATAACTGGATTTGTAGTCATTCATTTTCTGTTTTTACACCAGCCTCCCTTATGGGTTCCCACAGCCCATTAATACACACTTACATGTGCTTACAACAACACTATGGTGAGGTGGGTCCTTTCCCTTAAATGAAAGTGACACATTTGATCCACATTGATCACACAGACTGCTCTGAGCCCTACACACAAACCACATTTATATGAAGTGGTGAATACAGTCCTCCTTCTCTTTCTTTCTGTGTTCTCTGTGTTCTCTCCTCCACACCTCTCTTTCTCTCTCTCACTCTGTAAAAACATTCTTGCATTTACCTTGGTGCCCGGACGCAGCCAAATATTTAGGCTGTCACAGGGAATCAGCCTCAAACCAAATGGCTAGAGGACTGAGTTGTGTGTGTGTGTGTGTGTATTGGGGATTGTGGCAATTGAAATATCAACTTCTCAAACCCCCCACTCTATCCTGTTTCACTACACCCTGAATAATCTGTGCATGAGTCCCAGTCAACACATGCTTAATAAAAGTGTCACCCATATACCAACACATCACATTATATGCATCAATTAGAAGAAATAAAGGCTCATAGCCAGTGATTAGCCAGTTAACTGAACAGAAAAATGTATGGCCAACTATACTGATTATCAATTAAAGATCAAGCAAAAATACCAAATATCTGTTGGCTTTAGAACTCATACAAAATCATACACCAAGGATTGATCAAGAAAAGTAATTAACAAATTAATCAGTGATAAAAATAATAACCATATTTTAAACTTTTATAATAATGGTATAATTTGATTAGGGTGTAATTAATACATAGGGAAATACTAGAATCGGCTGATTCTTCCACTAATCTCAGTCCAAAGAGTCATATGATCATTAATTAAAATAAAGCACAAACAATAAAAAATAACTCTTTTAAGCCTAACAACACACAAGATCTAATTCCCTCATTATTAAGTGCACAAATAGTGACAGTCTGATTTGGCAACTGTCAACATCAACTGTTTTTCCAGCCTCTGTCTTTCTGTCACTCTCCTTTTCACACTTTTTATTTCCCACACACACATGCAAAACCCCACAGAGCAACCAGCCAGCCACTCAGTCCATCAGTCCACCAAGACACAACACAAGAATCTTGAAAACACAGCGAGCCACAAGGAAAACAGCCATCAATCTATCCAACTGTCTGCTGACTGAAGCAACACTGTTAATCTCCAGAACAACACTGCAGAGCTGTTTCATGCTGCGATTCAAAGCAATACAGCTGTGAGCACTTAGTATGGATACTCATGCACCATCCAGACATTTATGTGTGTGTGTGTGTGTGTGTGTGTGTGTGTGTTTTATCATGCAAACAGAGTAAAAAGAGCAAAATGGATTATGATTTTCCATATTCTTGCTGGCAAAAAAGTAGCCACACTGTATTCACTGACAAAGGATCATCATCAAAGACTCACTGTGACCAGCAAACGGCACTGTCACTATCTTCTTTGAATGACACACACACACTTCCAAAGAAATACCAAAATATATATATTTTGAGGTTTGAATTCAATCCATAGGCTGTCAATCCCAAGCGATAAAACTAAATAAAGTGTTAAATTCATTTGGTAACTTTCATATATCAAGGCATGGCAAAGGAGAAACACACACATATATACATAAACACAGCATCACGTCTGAGGTCAGACAGTTTGACCTCTCCACCTCTTCAAGAATCTAGGTCGCTAATGGACTTCCTACACTGACCACTTCATTACTGAGGTCACATAAATAACACTGTTAAAACACCATCATCATTTTAGGAATTGTATGGGACACAGATTATGCCACAATACCTCAAATATGAAGGAAAATACATTATTTAGGGTTTATTTGCTCTGAACACGAAGGGCAGAAACTTAGTTTCATGTCTGGACCTGAACTAGAACTTTTGAACTCATTCAGTGTGTTAAAAGTAACCTAAATCATACTTTAATCAAACACTTCATTTTCACTTAAGTATTCTTAAATTTTATGATTTAGATTTGATCTAAGGTATGTTAACTATTAAAATCTCTTTCTCCTCTAAAAAATTATTTTGTTCTTGTGAAGCGTAGCGCTCTACTGCTAGCAATAGTTGCATAGTACCTAAGTTCGCACCATTTCTTGTAGGGGCCCAATATTTGCGCCAACCAGTAAAAATCATGCACCACCAAACCCTTATTTTGGCAAACACACCATTTTGACATAATTTTTCCATCCCAGATATTGTCACCTTTTATTTAAATTTAATTTTCTTTAGCTGAAGAAGATGATTTCCCACAGCAGTCCAGAGCAACAATTTATAAGACAAATAGAAACATGCATGCATAAAGTAGTTGTTCTGTCTGTGTAACATGTTGTAGGATCTGTTTTTAATCCATACAGTTCCTTCAAGACACACATTACCAAGACAACATGTTCTCAGCACAGAACACACAAAAAATCAGCAGCGCCAGAAATAAATCTCCAATTTTTGACTCTGCATAAGTTAGATAGAAAGAGACAGCAGGCATCAAAACCCACACAGTGCTATTTACGAGTATCTGCAATTCCCTTAAACCACTGGCTCAGACTCTCATCCAAAGCACCGCTGGCAAACAAAACTGAACAGGCCACACGTACACATAGCCATGCACGTTCACATTAATGTGCATGTAAACACTTTCCGTCAGGTTGCATCAATTCTCTTGCGTGTGTTTATGTCATGGAAAAAAGGGCCCAGTGTCCAAACCATCTGAGAATTGTATCTGTTTATGTGATGAAAGACTGATCAATAAAGAAGACAAAAAGCTTGAGTGAGGTCAACAGAAGACAATATTTAGAGATAGACAGTGGGAGGAATGAAAGACCTACAGAAATAAAAAAGTAAGGCGAAGGTGGAAAGATGAAAAGACAGGAAGAAAGCAAGACAGAGGAAAGAGAGAAACGCTTGTTGTTGTGCAGACATCTGCCACGACCCACATTCTCACAACCACAGACTTCTAAATAGCCAACAAAATATGATAAACATCCAAACATCCTAAATGTGTTGTGAGTTCAGTTTTCAGAAAAGTGTCCTCTTGCATTCACTGAAGACGGTACACTCATAAACATTCTGTTGTCATGGGAGGTTATGACCAAAATGACAACTGTCAAAGCTGCAAAAATGATGATCACTAATTTTAGATCAGAGAAGAAGTGTTTCAGAAGATCATCCCCCGGGGACACCCTGGAGAAAAAGTTATTATATCCAGAGTGGTATCCAAAACCATGAAAGTTGCACTAAAGCTCTAAAATCTGCTGTAAGGAGACTGCAACAGAGAGTTGGACAGACATACATAGAGAGAGTGAAACAGGGTGGTGAAATGAGCTCAGAGGCCAAACAGCAATGTTGCTGTTAGGCCCTCACAGGTTTAATAATTTCAGCTACAGGGAAGACAAATCCCCAAAAATACAAACAATCTGTAGGTAATACAATCCTGAAACCCTTCATCATTAATTAACATTAATTAATTAACTACTTGTCATTGATGAAACTCATTGTACAGTAGTACCATCCATTTCTGTGAGTCTCCTGTTTTGGTTTCAGTGCAAGAAAGGAAGACCATGGTGGAAGGCTAACCAACCATACCAACAATGGTGTAAAATTTCATGTATGCAGCACAGTTAAATATATGCGCAGACATGTATAGAAGAAGATAAAGTGGTAAAAGTTATTATTATATCCCTAAATAGAAACAGAGTTGTGTCCAAGTCAGAAACATTACTATAGATGAAAAACACAGACACGTGCAGTGCCAGAAAGATGGACAGACATGCAGAAAGAAATACACCAGACACAAAAACACAACCACACACCACAGGTTTATACAACTCTCTTCTTTATGGATGCAAAACAAGTCAGAGCAGCGGACCATCACATTTCCAATTGTGTTCAGACCAATATCTGTCTGACAGCCAAGAAGCAACAACAGTTAATCATAATGAAATGTGTTCCACTGAAAAGATCTTATCTATAAGCTACAATGAAAGGTTCCTCACCAGCTGGATTTAACACAACACAAAAATGAAATCAACTGCTGTTTTCCTAGGTGGCAAATACCAGTGCATTCAAGCAAAAGAAATCTCAAACAATTGTAGAAGAAAGAAAATGAGGCAACTTCTAGTAATTTTTTTTTTTTGACTTTGTAAGTCTATTACATGTTTCAGTGCATTTGAAATGGGTTAATTAAGACCCTCATGATATTTTATCACTAAATTCATTTTTGGCTGGAAGAGATACAGAACATCAGCCCCATGATGACCTGATCTGACAATGTAGAACAATGCTAAGAATTTAACCAGGCAGCATAGTAATATGTAATGCATCATAGCGGAGCATTAACAACTCTACACCATCTCACAAAACCGTGAAGGAATGACTAGCATGTCCAAAACATAGTTTTCCAACCATTTTCGTCAACCTCATATGCTCTCCATGTGACAAACTCTGGGTCACCATAATCACCAACTCTGACATATCTAGTGTTTCAAAGAACTTAACCCGGAACTATAGCTGGTAACATTCAATCATTAGGTCCCAGGATCATGAAAATTTAATTAGAACGCATTGAGTTCGCTTTAAAATGTCATTGTTTTGTATTCTGGTGTCTATCTCAAAATGATGACCATGCATCCTTCACTGCATTACATTTCTGGAAGCTTCTATCCAGTGAAATATCTCACAAACATCTAATGATGGATCAGCCAGTTGTCAGAGAAGCCAATGACAAGAATGTCAGTAAGCAACTTTGCAGTGTAGATTAGTACATAGTGCAGAAACTCCCTGCTGTGTGAGAGCCGAGTCACTCTGGTAAATGTTCAATCTTAATTCTAATTAGACCATAGTGCGGCTTAGGAGGCGAAATGTTGGATGGCAAAAAATTACTTCATCTAAATGACAATAAAACAGAAGTGATTCTCCTTGGTTTCCCTAACACCACAATGAGTATAACTAGCCACTTAGGGCCTCTAACATCTAATCTTAATGTCCGAGCCAATGATGGTTGATGTAATTTTGTGATTCAACATTGAATTTCAACAAACATATCAATTTTGTGGGTTCTTCAAAAGGTTGCTTTTTTCATTTGAGAAACATTGCCAAATTGAAGTCCATTCTCTCTCTCAATGACTTTAAGACTGTCAACACTGCAATAATCTCCTATCCTAGACTGGATTATTGTAACTCACTATACCTGGGAACTGGTCAGTCCTTATTGTCTAATCTTCAGTTGGTTGAGATTACAAGACTACTGAGAGCATTCTGCTGGTACTAGCATCCCTGCACTGGCTACCTGCTGAATACCAAATTGATATTAAGGTTCTTTTATTTGTTTATAAAGTTGGCACCTGAGTACTGGTGCCAACTTCTCTGTCCCTACATTACTACAATCATTTTGTTCACTGTTTGTTGTTGTTCCTCTCTCCACCTCTCCACCCACCCCAAACAGTCAAGGCAGATGCCCACCGCTCTGAGCCTGATTCTAGTGAAGGTTTATTCCTCAAAAGGGAGGTTTTTCTCTCCACTGTTGCCTAGTGCTTGCTGATTTGTTGAGTTTTTTATATAATTTTTGACTGAATTGAACTGAATATATTAGTATTTTATATTTGGTTGTCATCCCACCAGCTTTGTATTGTTTTGTCCTGTTTTATTTCTATTCTTATAATTAATACTTTCTTGTTCTTTTTCAAATATTTTTATTCCGTTTAAATTTACTATGTAAAGCACATTGGTCTACTCTTGTTGTTTTTAAATGCACTGCACTATGTAAATAAAGAAATAATTGAATAGAATTGAATTGACTGAAAAACATCACCCACCTGGAAAAAATTCCAGTTTGAGGTGAATTTTAGGTACACGTCAACACATCTGAGAAGAACAGCAAAGTCTCACAAAACACTCCTGTCTGGTGCTCAACTGTGAAATTCCACTAAAGGCACCAAACATCTAGACTGAAGCCAGAAGATGGATCCATGGTAAACTAAATGGTTATTCTGACCATAGTTCAACCCTTTCCTGTCTTCTCAAATAAATTTCATATTACCAGCATCATGTGAAATTGCACTTTTTTCAACATATTTGTCAGTCATTAGTTCCAACATGTAAGTTTCTGTATGTATTAAAACCACAGAATCTCTGCTTTTAAGAAGGAAACACATGCTCAAACACTTTAAGTAAACTTCCTGTGTACAGAAATATGACTGCATTTAACCCTTCCTAATTGTTGTAATCACGAATAAGAATACAATTAAACCCCAAATTACAAAGGGGCTGCTGCACAAAACCTTTCTACAAGTTCCAAGTGAGGTAGCAGAACCTATTAATCTTCTGTGTTGGAACTTGTGGGAAACTGTGGCCTCATATTTGCTCGGCTGAATTCCAGCCAGGTTTGGCTCATTTCTACAGGTGGTGGAGAAACTGGATTTCATCCAGACCAGACACAAACCTGGCCAGTACATAGAAACCATAAGCATAACAGGGGCAATTTATCAGACCTCATGTCAAACTGTGAGAGGTTAATGCTTATTTGAACACTAAACCCCCATTTCATTCATGTTTTAAGTGATGCTCTGCTTTGTTTAAAATTGTTTTAGAATAAAGTTGACTATGTATAACTAATAGAACATCAGAAAGCTTTGCCCTCTATCAGATGCCTGCTTACAGGTCACTACCACAAGTAGCTGTGATAAGATCACAGCCATCTGACTCATTTAAACTACTGTCAACAAAGGCATTAGGCCTTTCACTGCTGATGTGTATCAGCATGTAACAAAGATCATTACTCTTCTTTTCTGATAGCTATCATGAACACAGACATCTTTTTCTGGTAGCATGTAGACGGTGAAGTTCTTATCACACACTTAACATTGTTTTAATGCTTTGAATCTAATTCTACAGGATAAACGTTACAGCCCAGTGACTCACATAATAAAGCTATATGTATAGTGGTAAATTTCATGCATTATTACAATGTTATAAGCTTAAAGGCATTAGCAAGTGAAAAGTAATATATGCTATTAGTCAAATCGATGCTAATGTTATTCAAGAAAGATTTAACTAAAATCTACATTCATGGGTATCAGTATTGACATAACAGGTGAAATCTGCCTGCCTGAACTCATAATGAATTACTTTTATTTTGAATAACTATTTTATCTTGAAACTCTTGCTTACAGAATAGAATTGTTTCTGCAAATCCAAGTTCTATATTCTCCATTACACAGAAATACATGTAAATATGCCATTCCTTAATCCTTAATTTTTATCAGTCACATGCACATTCAATGCTGACTGCTCGTATTTTAGTAATAACAATGACCCTAGGGTCTCAGTCACATTCAGCCTAGAAAAACCTTAACTTACACAACAATAGAGGGAATGATGGCCACAAAACAAATTGAAATTAGCATCTTAATGACCATAATAGCTCTTACGTATAAACCTACATTAGCTTTAAATGTGAGAAAGCTGCTGTCAGTGAATATTAAGAACACTTGTAGATGCTGAGCTTTTCTTACTTAAATTAAGGCGGAGGCATACTTTGAGATCACAAACATGTTTTCAGTGTTTTTCTAAGAGCTGTTTCTTCTCTGTGAAGTTTCACAATCAGATGTTGGAACAGTGAATGGAAAACTAAAACTAAAATAACCACCTACAAAGATGCATGTTAATTTATGGGCAATTACACTTTATTTTTATTATTGTTATAATTTTTGCTTTGCTAACAGTACAATACAGCATAAATAACATATTTTACAATATATTAATAATAATACCATAATGGCAATAATGAGATGCCTTTTATAAATGTGCAGATTTTATTTTGTTGTTTTTATGCTGCTAAATTATTGATAACTAAGTATTTTGTTGATTTTTGTATGTTTTCATTAGCAGTTACGTGCATGTGTTTGTTTAATAAATGTGCATTAATGCAAATAGCAACCAGGCATGTATATGGGAGCAGAAAAGGGACCATAAGTCTCCCCAGTCTGCACAAGTTTTCATGACCTGGTGTTAAGTCAGAGAGACAAGCTTTTAAATCCCTACTTTAGCTGCAGAAGCCTGCATTACACAACCAGGAAAAGCCTGCAGCAGTCTCCAGAAGTCAGAGTCTCCTCTGCTGGAGTGCATTACAGAGTAGACTTTCCAAGAACTAAGCTCTTTTTCTCTTGGCACACAGTTGGCACCATCCAGCCGCATCTGATCCGCTTTCAATAAAATATATTTGAAAAACAAAACAATGCAACAAGGGGACTTGGGAAAGGAAAGTTTTATTTCTAGAATGACAGCATGATATGACAGTGGCAGGGGGTGGGGTGGGGTGGGGGGGGTTGGTCAAAATGTATTTAGAAGTTTGAAACAGATATTTTTGAAGGATGTTGTAGTATTTTGTATATGCAGAAGGTTTCTAGTAAATAAGGTTCAACACAAAAATGCAAGTGCTATTAAGTAATATGTTTAAAGAGACTCCTGAGATTGATGTCACCTCAAACTCTGAAGATTATGGTTCTAAATGTGAGATTTGCTTCTGAATATTGAGTTGAATGAAAGACAATAGCCTACTACTAAAATTCTACAAATCAGATATAAACTGTGACTGCATTTTTAATTCTAGCCCTTTGAGATCTGTGAAAATAAAATTGCCAGTAAGCACATTGGAGCTCCTACATCTACTTTTCATTTAACGATTGGGGTGTGAGTAAACTAACTATATAAGCCACATAACAACCTGTACTAAACTGTTGCTTTTTCCCAAGTTGTTAAACATTATTAAACATCTTTTTAATTTATTTAATACAGACTGTCATCAGTCTTTATCGGTAGTTCGTAATAAGTTGTTCGTAGTAATCGGTAGTTAATATCTTGATATCTGTTGTCTGCTGTTCTTTTCTCTCTCCTCTGTCCACTCACCCCAACCGGTCGAGGCAGATGGCC
>JAUBNQ010000014.1:13646111-13656790 GCA_032353495.1 Ctenopoma kingsleyae | reverse complement strand
CCAGGGTAAAATAAACCATGAGCTTCAGTATTTGACTTTGAAAGCAACACAACACAGGGAAATGTAATCTCTCGTCCTTCACTCAGGCCTATCTTGACGGACGTGAGTGAGTAACCAGAGAATATGGACCGTTGCTGTGACATGTCATGAGGAGGCACCCAGAGGCTGAGGTTAGAGAGAGAGAAAAAAAGCAGCTCTCAGGAATGAAGAATGGGACACTGATACAGGAAAGTTCCTGTGTCCGCAGCCTCGAGGGGCATCCAGACTTTTTTTCCCAGGCTGGGATGTCTGTGTGAATTGATTCAGGAGCAGATTCCAAAAACCAAACTTTTCTTTTCATTTGCTACCAAATGTACATGTCAGCTTGGAAAACTCTTCCTGCAAGTGTAGTTAATTGTGTCTTTCTGATATGTTGAGCAGAAACATCAGACATAACACTGACATATCAGCTTTTTAAGTTGGTGCTGTTATCATAAAACTATTACTCTAATTAAATTAGCTAGTTTCTTGTGCAAATAATGGATTTACCCAGTCAGGTAGCCATGTTTGAGGCCATGAAGTCATTTATGCCAACAGTGCCGTTTTTATTTGTGTATGTTCACTTCAAATAAACATATGAAATCAGACACAGAAAATAAAACCAGGATGTTTGTGGTCCCCGATAGTATGAGAAAGTTAAAAATGTTTATAGTGGTTATCATGACAAGCAGTCTGTTTTATACAAGCTTTATTTACAATGTTATTTCCAAGTTTTGCAGTGTAGGAAGCACATTATCATAGGTTTTATTTTCCTCATTTTTAAACGACCAGACACTTCCTCTACCACTGTCACGTAAACTATGTACATTGCGTGTTTGTATACAGGCATTATAAAACTTGGCAAATGGGAGGTTATTTGCTACTTCAATCTGTAAAAGAAAAGATTTCCAAAAAATACTGCAAACGTTGTGATAGATCCTGACCTGTTGTTCGTTTTCTTTCAACACACTTTTGACTGCCTCAGTTAGTGAGCAGTCAAATAACACTAGGGAATACTGGGTACTCGTTTTAGCTGGGGCATGTAATAAATACACCACATTATAAATGAGTTCTGAAAATGGAAATACTTATTTCAAATACTGTTCTAAAATATGAATAAGGGATGATCTGATAGCTTGAATAGTCCATCAAAGTATAATTCTTTCCTTCTCTTTCAAGAGAAATTGGTAATAACTTGACCTGGAAATGGCCCAAACTAGCTGGATTTTATGTTAGTTTCTCTGGTTATATTCCCACAACTCGGTAATGACAATTCTCCCCCAGTATCTCATTATTTGCATCAAGGTAAAAAATATACACAGACACATGAAAGCAAGAAAACTTGGCTGACTCAGTGGAGGATAAACAGGGATATCACAATCTACCTTCTCTTCAGGAAGATATTAAAAAGATAACAAAAAAGATTGCCCATCATCCCTGACATAAATTTCACCAGGTCAACCATACAATCGATGTGTTCCATTATGTACAGATTTCTTACCAAACTAATAAACTGTGGGGATGGACGGTTAAAAAGAGCTCCAGGTAATATAACACGTGGCTCAAAGTGTAGATGTTAATGGCAAATGGTTTACAAAACACAGAAACAAGTAGAGAACTAGACACTTTGCAACAGAATTTATCACTCACTTATATAGTGAAACTTTATGTGGGGCACAAAAAAAAAACAAAAAAAACAAAACCAAATTTGTTCTGAACATACTTTACCTACATCTGCTCTAATGTCATGTTAATGCAGTAAAAAAACAACGGTTAATAATCCGTTTTCCCATAAACAAGGCCGCGAGTGTTTCTGTCATTTTAAACACTGGAAAATATCATTTATAGTGTCACAGTAGGAAACAATTCTCAAAATAAAACTGTTAAATGTGCTTCTTTTGCTTATCAGAAAACATTAATTTTCAAACATAGGTTTCTTGCACAGTACTTTTTCTAGGAAACTCCTCTTCCTGAAAAGCCTTAAGGTAAATGTAACCTTGCACTGTTTTCTCCTGTCTACACTGTTAATATAATTATTTTTGTGCCATTCTCATTAAATTCAAACAAACATTGCACTATTACAACTCTCTCCTCCTTTTGTTGCATAAGTATTTAATCGTATTTTGATGTTGTATGGAAAGGTCACATCAATTGTAACAGAATAAGTGGTAATACTAATATAAAAAAATTTAACAACACTGCTGTACAAGTGGCAAAAGAATAAATAAGCCATTAAGATAAAAAATGCACAACATGAAATAAACCAAGGTTAAACAATATAACAGTTATGAGTAAAATAGGTTAAAAACAGAAGTAAAGCCCTCATTAAGCCTACTTAATCTAAAAAAACATCTAAAATGCTTCCTGTCATATAAAATGTATCATGAAAGAGATTTAAGCCCATTTTAGACATTTTGTTTTAACATGTTAAAACTGCTCTTTGATGGCAATGTGTCTTTAGAAGACCATAAAGTTTTGTTTTGTTTTTAAACTAAAATATATTTTAAAAAGGCACTAAATTAGAGGATTCATTCATCTCTCTCATTTAAATAAATGTATGTATTTATGCACATAACATACATACATTGCTGGGTTCACCTGTCTCGCACTCTTTTTTTGTCACCATACTTTTAATACGCTCTGGAAATAAAATGATCATAAGAATGAGTATAACAAAAAATGTACAGTATCACATACAGCCACACTAAATTAACAATTAATGCCAAAAAGTATCATCTGAAATAGTTTCCCATTCTTCATCATTAACCACTTATCTCTTTCGCTAAATAATAAGCTATACATTAGCTATTATACAATTTCATATCCATACTTTAAATAGTAGTTTAGTATAATAGTAGTTTAAGATTGTTTCAAATTAAGGTAGAGTGTATTTGCTAGTTATCATAACACAGCAATCAAATACAATGCAGCCAATAATAAAAAACCTATGTGTGAGAAACAGACTCTACATTGACAATAAATTACATCTAAAGCTGCAAGTAGGCTTAAGGAGGGCTTCCGTCCTGTATAAACGCATATCTGTAACAATGTTATTCATTTAAAATACTTATTTTGTCATCCTATGCTCCTACTGCAAACTGTCCGGAAACGTGCATGATAAGACTGTAATACCTCTTAAGCTCTCCGTTAGTCCAAAACTTGATGTACTCAATAATACTTGAGGTAAAAACTTCTAAGATGCCATATAGAATGTAGAGGAGAGGCTGGGCAAAACCATTGCAGGAGATGCACACTTTGAATTCAAAATGGGAACAGACTTTGATTTTGTCATGCAGACCGACATACCATCTACACCTCTCGCATATTTCTCTTTCACTGACACCAACTCTTTCCCGACCATGTAAATAAAATCAGGTATTTGGAAAGATGTCATTGAGGTATCCTGAAAGAGTCAGCCAACATCAAGTCATACACAAGGATTACACAGAAGGCTCATTAAGTCAACTGGCTGACTATATTGTGATGTTCTGCTCTGTCCTAGTTATTTGTAACACACCGTAGGTCGAATAGTAACACACTTGATGCGTGTGGAAGCACAAGCAGGCATGTCCATGAAGACAAAGAGAGGAGAAATGGAGGAAAGGAGATGGATGGGATAACAACAGCAGGAGAACAGGAGGATTATGGAGTTGGAAGGGTGGATAGAAGTTTAATTGGGGGAAGGAGGGTGAGGGTTTTCTTTTTCCAAACTCATCCTTCTTCAGGCTTGTCTTGGGATTACAATGCATGACACTGCAGAGGGTTGTTAGTGCTCATGCTACTGCTGGGTGTGCTGGTTATTTGCAGGCTTGAGACAATGCAAAGTCATGCAAATAGTAGGCAGGCAGGCAGTTCATGCATCGAGTGCCTAGGCTTGGCCAGTTCATTGGTGTGCCAGTCATGCAGTAACATTGCTGTTGAAGGAGGAGAAAAAGAGATAACGGTCAGACGACAGGGCCTCTCAGCCTAAAATTGTGACCCTAATCAAAACAAACTGCACGTTAACAGGAATAAAAATAAAAAAAAAGGCTTAAAAGCGTCCATCGTGTTAATTAGAAATCATTCATGATTTGACTTAAAAACAAGGACAATAAACAGAATGGAACAAAAATGGGTTAAAGAAAAGATGTTAAAAGCTGCAACAAGCATACCTTTTCAAGATTCCTACTTAAGGTGACAAGGGCTATACACTGTAATGCTTCTCAACATGTTTTAACACTTTTGAAACAACCTTTAACTATAACAGCAACTAACTGATTTAAAAATGATACAACACGTAGGTCTGCTTCAGTGAGGGAAACCTGCACTATTGCAAAGATAGATTGACCAACTACAGTAGTCCATACAGTACATGTAAATTTGACACATGGCACATGGGGTGTTGTCTAGGGCAACTGGTTAAATGCTGGTAAAACATGAGCCAATGCAATTCCCACATGACAGTGGCTCTTTAAAAAACATAACGAAAATCCATTTATGAAATTCCGTAGTACACTGATCCCCTACATCTAACTGTGAATAACGTCTTCTGCAACAACTTTTCTTTTTTCCTTGGAAGAAAAATACCATTTACATATATTGCTGTGATTTTACCAGCCAACAGTAACAGTTTGTTTTCCAAACCACACAGTCCTATTAGAGGTCATTCATTTAGCAAGCAAAATGAACACTTACATGTAATTACTATAAATCTTCCTATGTCTCAATGTATTTTATACTCTACAACACAATGACACAGTAGAAGAGTAACCTTCTGAAAATATCTCCATCTGAATAAAACTATTTAAACATGCTTTTAACCTCCTTAAAGCTACATCATAAAAGTTAAGACAGAAAATCTGTCAACTCCAGTGGAAAAAAAAACAAGATGAACCTCAAATGTTATAACAGGTAGAGATGTGCATGAATACTGCATGAACAGGTAGAGAAGCTCCTCTAATCAAAAATAACAGTAAAGTCAGGAAGATGCCATTCTTCTCTGCCTTGCGATCCAGATCACCTGCCTGGAAAAGGTTCACCACAGAGTACAGATTTAGAAAGGTCAGTGGCTGAGAGGGAGGAAGAGAGGGTGTTCGGAGTGATTAGTCAGACCCTATCAAATATGCTGGGGTGTGAAAAAGGAAGACGCCTGTCATCACAGGAGTCAGAGTAAAATATGCTTAGTGAAGAAAGAAAAACAAAAAGTGGTGCAAGATTTGGGCAGTCTTGCCTGGCATCTCTACCTCATGGATCTGATCAAGAAGAAAAAAAAAAAGGTAAATCAATAGGGAGAATGCAGGAAACAAGAACTTCCATTAGAAATGAATGGAAATAATGTGCCTCAAAAAAGGCACATGTACTGTATAGAAGTTCAGGGGATTTGTAAGGTAGTTTTGTCACAGCATTTTTCTGCCCTGCTGCCATCTACCTTGCGGTAGCTTGCTGGACGTGGCCTGGATAGGAGCGGCGAGTGTTGGTGGCTTGTCTCTGCCGGGCCAGAAAGGACTGCCCAGAGCCAGTGTTGGCCAGTCTGTCTTCAGCCGCCTTCTTCTGCAGAGACATACCCTTTGAGGAAATAAAGAGGAGATTTCATTAATAGTCGGAATGGTTACTATCAGCATAAGAGGAGAGTGAATGTGAGAGACTCATTTGGGCAGTGTAAGATAGAGCTTATGCAGCACAAACTGTACTAACACAGAAAATCACTAGAGAATTAGTCGACTAATCTTGATGCAGGAGAAGACAAATTAGGCCAAACGCAATAATAGTGCTGATTTAACAACTCATGAACATTAACACCAGCTATTGATCAACAATGTAACAGAGCCAAAGTTGCCTGTCAAACTTTAGAGTAGTCTCTGCTGCCCTCTTGTGGTCACAATCCTTAGTGCATGACTTATGAACAATGAAGTATTCATATTTTCAATTAAAATTTTGTTTATCATTTATTGTTTTACTGCAGGGGGCTGCAAATGACTGTCTTAGGATCAGGATGGATGACTTCAGAATTATCAATATATCTGTATTATGACTATATTGATACTCTTCTTGGCCACAAATCCCAGCTGTACATTAATGTGTGTCCTTATTAAAAAAAGACACAAGTCAGTTACAGTCTCCTTCTTACCATATTGTACCAGGCTGACACAATCAGTTTCTCCTCGTAATCTCGCTGGGTCTTTGTCTTGTCCATTTCTTTCTGTTTTGAGGAAACGTAAGGCCACAAGAAATTAAACAGTGTGATAATCTTACATTACACGCAGCTGTTTACATTATGTGTAATGCTTTCCCTAAACTGATTGCAAGACTGATTACCTCCAATGAGTGTAACATCCGCTCCTTCTCCTGTAGCTGGTTCTTCAGAGCCTGGACTTCTGGACCTGAGCCCTGGTT
This sequence comes from Ctenopoma kingsleyae, assembly GCA_032353495.1. Lineage (NCBI taxonomy): Eukaryota > Metazoa > Chordata > Actinopteri > Anabantiformes > Anabantidae > Ctenopoma > Ctenopoma kingsleyae. The sequence continues at coordinate 13,650,400 of JAUBNQ010000014.1, read as the reverse complement.
CTGCTTGGGATCCAGGGTCCGAATCACCTGGAGAGGCCACGTTCAATTCATCACAATCACACATTTTTTGTGTTGACTAATATTTTGATGCAAAAATCAAAAACACTTTAATGTATCAATCGAAACACTATACTTACACTCTTGGCCTTTTCCAGGTATTTCTTATATCGCTCCTCCATCTGTTTCATGTCATCATCTTTCTTTTTCAAGGCCTCTTCCAGTTCCTCCACTCGTTGGGCTGAGAGGGAACAACATAATAGTTTCATTTTAGTTTAATCATTCTTTGCTATGCTCTTTTATGTATTTCTTTTTAATTGAATAATACATGTATTGGTCTCAGTTGCATATGTGGGCAGCAGCACAGCAGTAATTCATTTCAATTTTAAATGACTAAATGTGTATCTTGTAAGATAGGGAGATCAACAAACTACAGATGCACTTTAAAACTGAACACTACTCAAAACTCACAGCTGGCATTGTATTTTGGCTCCATTTCATCGATGTAGGAATTTTTCTTCAGTAACTCGTTGTTCAATTCCTGTAGTTTCTCCCTGATAAAGAAAACAAAAAAATAATGTCAAAAATGGTTTTGGTCTGGATTTGTCTAGACCAAAAACTTGAAATTCTCTAACTCAAATTAAGTTTCACATGATCCTGACTCAAACAAAATCATATATCTGACTCTAAGAAAATTACTTACATGTGCTCTTCATATTTCTTCTTCAGAATGGAAGACTGAAAAATACAAATGAAGATTTCATTTACCCTATGTATTCCAAAAACTGCACGCATTCAAACAGTCATTCAGATGGATTAATGCAGGACTTATACCACACGTCAGCTGGCTACCTGCAACTTCTGTGTCATGAATGTACAGCACCTCCCACAACGTACAGTCATGTGCAAAAGGTAGTACCCAGAAATATAGAAATAATCTGATTGTAGCAGGACTTAGTATTAGGCAAATACAACATATTAGTTTTTCACCATTTATTTTGTTCCTACATGATCATCAGTCTCTGACATAATTGTGAAGGAATTCTGGCCCATTCTTTGCTTATGCACTCTTAAGGTCCAGCCACAGCATTTGAATTGGATTGGTTACTAGTTACGAATCACAATGATATACTTACACTAGTGTGACAGTGGGAGCATTATTTGAAAAGCAAGTGCCCAAATGTTTCACTGAATGATCTGCCACATTTTACACTCAAGTGACAATTTGTCAGTATGCGTCTTTCCCATCTTTGTATCTGATATTTCACACACCCACTCCTGATGACTGAACATTACATTAATATAACTTTTATCAGTAAAGCTTTTCCTAACTGTGATCATGACTTTTTGATTGTTTTCCTTAAATTCCCACAATAAAAATTTCATTACTTACATTCTCTGCTTTTGAACCCTGTTCGTCAAGAGTCTTCTGTAGCTCCTCTACCTGACTCTGCTCCTCCATCAAGCGCTGATTGATTAACCTAGATAAAAAGAGAAAAAGAAAACCATGGGTAATGCAGTTTACAATACAGTGGGGGATAAAACACCAGTGAGGCAGACTTCTGTTTAACTGTTTGACTGCACACAAAGAAACTCTTTGGGTGAAATCAAACTGGAGATGGATCCATATTCCAACACACGGAAGCAAATGTCCACGCTGAAAATGTGGCTCTCAAATGTACATAAATATTTTGATGATACTGCTGCTGCTGGGCTGCACTTTTTGTGTCTTCACTGACCTGTTCTCCGTCTCCAGTTCATTTTTTCTTCTACTGGCATCTTCCAGTAAACTCTGCAACAGTGCAATCTTCTCATTGTCTGATCCCTCCTGGGCCAGCTTTAACATCTTGTTCTCATGCTGAAGACGAATCAAATGCTCTCTGGAAAAAAAATGTCAGTTTCAAATAATCTCAAATTATTGATGATATGTAGTTAAAACAAGTAATTGCTCACCACCTGTAGTCAACAGTTCTATAAAATACACTGCTCAAAAAAAATTAAAGGAACACTTTTTAATCAGAATATAGTATCAAGTCAGTTAAACGTCTTGGATATTGATCTGGTCAGTTAAGTAGCAGAAGGGTTCATCTTTTGACTGCTTTTCAGTAGTTTTGCATTTGACTAGGGTCAGTGTCACTACTGGTAGCATGAGGTAATACCTAGACCCTACAGAGGTTGCACAGGCAGTCCAACTCCACCAGGATGGCACATCAATAAGTGCCATTGCCAGAAGGTTTGCCAGCACAGTTTCAAGAGCTTGGAGGAGATTCCAGGAGACAAACAGTTACTCGCACAGACCTGTACAGGATACACGATGGTACCCTGACTGCCATTAGATATTGGGATGAAATCCTTAGACCCATTGTTAGACCCTTTGCTGGTGCAGTGGGTCCTGGGTTCCTCCTGGTGTATGATAATACCCAGCCTCATGTGGCAAGATTATGCAGGCAGTTCCTGGAGGATGAAGGAATTGATACCATTGACTGGCCTCCACGCTCGCCTGACCTAAATCCAATAGAACATCTCAGGGATATCATGTCTAGATCCATCCGACGCCACCAGTTGGCACCTCAGACTGTCCAGGAGCTCAGTGATGCTCTGGTCAGGATCTGGGAGGAGATACCCCAGGATCCCACCTGTCATCTCATAAGGAGCCCCGACGTTGTCAGGCATGCATACAAGTGCGTGGAGGCCATACAAACTACTAAATACCATTTTGAGTTGCTGCAATGACATTTCAGCAAGTTGTATCAATGTATTGCCTCAGTTTTAAATTTCTTGGTGACTTTCAATTAAGCCCTCTGTAGGTTGATAATTTTCATTGTCATCAAATGATGTGGCATCCTTTTGTTCTTTACACATTTTTAGTACTTTACTATTCCATATCAGTATGGATATCCAGCATGATTTTGTTTTCTCAATTGAGAGCTGATGCATTTTCAAAGTGTTCCTTTAATTTTTTTCAGCAGTGTATTTATCTCAATATCTCTGTCTGTCCCATGTTAACATTTTACACACATGCAGAATTTACTTGCACCACATGTAGAGGAAACCTCAACCACAACAGGAAGAGGACCCACTTTACAAGGTTTCACTGAAACAAATTCACAAGTCCAGACAGAGAATTGTTTCTGTAGTTAGTGAGTTAAAGTTTTAATCTTCTACTAACTGCATACCAGTGTGATATATGACGTCAATGTAATGTGAGAAAATAATCAGTGCTATGCACTCCTAAATTCTACATACACCTGCAATGGAAACATAATAATGCAACAAATTTGCTGCATGAGTCTAGTTGTTCCTACATTCGCAGAAGCATGACTACTAGCATGTTAAATGTACTCAATGTAACATGGTCCTTTATAGTAATTTAGTTAAATTATTGTGGAAACAGATTGTGATCCTACATTCACTTCCGTATTTATTTCCATTTTCTGTATAATGAAATAATATATAATATAAATAATATTAATTAAAAAAAACAAAACTGTGCACAGAAAAAAGGCAAGTAAATAAGGAAGAATCTTTGTACTCAGGTAAAGACTAAAATAGCAGATGGAAAGACGCTGCTTTGTGAGAATGCGACAGAGCAGGAGATATTTGATGTTCAGGCAGCCTAGAAGTGAATCAGTAAATCTTGGATCAGAGTTTTAGGGTTATGTGCGTTTCAGATATTTTTACTCATTTTTACAAGTTGCTTGACTATTTAAGATGCTTCCTCCTTTCAATCTACTGTATCTACTCAAGAGATTAAATCAGAATCTGTTGGTTAGACAGTGTACAGTCTGTCAGTCAGTACAATCTGTCTCTTGGGTCCTGTCCTTTTTAGGATGTGGCTGTTGACTCCTTTCCAATGAGCAAACTGACTAAATGTTTCCAGACACACTCATAGTTGCTGGCTAGTTAAGATGAGACCAGGTTAGGGCAAAGTAAGACTAAAAAAATAATAGAATTTCCAGCCATTTTTCTGGCTATTTGCAGAAAACTGCTTATAAAAGCAACAGTCTGAATCTCGTGAAAAAAAAAAAAACTATTTGCTTTTCACACTCAGTGCTGGACAATGAACTGACAACCAACAGACATAAACAAGCATGAATCACCAAAACACCCAGTTACCAGTTTAGTATTTCACGCACAGTTCTTCTCTTTAGATGTCTTGCATGCAACATCTTAGTTTCATCTTCAAAAACTTGCAGGATATGACATCACCCAGGGCAAAACTGATTTTCATTTATTTACCTCTAGTGGGTAATGAGTGACCCGAACTGAGTTAACTGAAGTAATGCTCTTAT
>JAUBNQ010000014.1:13631876-13646011 GCA_032353495.1 Ctenopoma kingsleyae | reverse complement strand
ATTTCTATGTAAATCCACATTTTTCTAAGTTCACAAGAAAATCCAGGCACTTCATGCTGCCAACAGAAAACCCAGCCCTCTTAAAGAGCAGCAGTCAGGCTGATGTAACTCACACACAAGAGTTACATAACTCGCAACAGAGACAGCTCTTTAGACACCAAACTTGTCTACCTTAAAAACAGCAGAGAGAGCAGGAGGAACAGGCTATAAACCATCAGGTTGCAAAATGAATAACAGCACCAGAAAACTACACACACACACACACAGACACTCAAACAGCATCAGCAACATCAGCAGACAACCCGCCAATATACAGAAAACATCTAGTATTTAAAAACAACAAACAAAAACAAAATAAGCAAACAAGACAACACAGATTTCTGCATTTTTGTCATACCGAATCTCTGGGGTGGTGATCTCAGCAGCAAGAGAGTCAGAGCCATCATTGCTCACCAATGGGAAGAGACCTGGGCAAACAGACAGTACTATTATTACAGGGAAAACACTTATACACTTAAAACTAATGACATGGACGAATTTGTTGACACCTGCTGGTCTGTCTCAAGTTTGCAGTGCCTTCTCCAGACCGCATGTTTCAGCTTTTACTAGAAGCTTGGTAATATAATGTTCAGTTCTTAGCCATTCACTGGTGAGTTTAGCTGTGATCATTATCCTGTTGAAGAACCCATGACCTGCAAATGTGACACAGCTTTCGGACTGCTGTATAATCTAGTCCAGAACTCTCAATAGTCTTAAAATTTAATTTGTCCCTGCCCAGATTCGAGCAGCAAATCAGCCCCAAAACATATCTGAGACACTTCCATGTTTCCCAGTAAGCGCTATATTGTTTTCTGTGTTCTACTTGTTCACCTATGAACATAAAACTAATGTCACTTTACAGAAAGCTCCACTTTGTCTGATAAGTCCAAAGGATATTGAGGATAATCACTCTGGCTTTTTAATATGCATTCTATCAAATTCCAGTCTGTACTGAACAATGGATCAGGCACTGATGTACCTGATGTGCTCTCATAGCCTTTATCTTTAACATGCTTGTCTATTATGTATCTCCTTTGCTTTATTTGGTCCATCATCAGTTTAGTGAACACAACAATACTGCGATTCTCAGTTTTCTTTACCTGATGTAAGCTGTCCTTCCTGAGCTTGGACACAATGTAGCTCCTCAATAGTCTCCTTCAGAGAGTCTCTCTCTGTCCGCATACGCTACATAGTAATTCAGACAGAAAAGCGTGTGGTCTTATTTCACTTCACTGATTTTAATATATCTGATTTCATCTATAAAACAGGACTGAGAACAGGTGCAGTGCAACATTTCTTTAAAAATGTACTGCTGGTAAAACTTTATAGCTTAACAGTATTTATGTTATTCAAATGACCTTTACATACGTCTTTTTCTTTTTGCAGAGAGTCCACTTTCTCTTTGACGCGTTTGTACTCAAACTCCATCTTGTCAGCTTTTTTAGACTCTTCTGACAGTCTGTTCTGAAGTTCAACCACCTGCGCACAGAGAGAACAGTTTAGAGAGAAAACATTACCTCTCCCATAAATCAATAAACAAAAATAAAAAAGAGGAATGATGATAAAGAAAATTATGATGATATGCAAACTTAGCATTGCCGTTAGTTGAATACCTGTCTTTTGTACGTCTCCAGCTGGGCCTTGGCAGCATTGGCCTTTCGTAAATCTTCCTCCAAACCAACATTGGTCTGCATTAACACTGTGTTCTTCTCCTCCATAAGCTTATTCTGAAAAATAGCAACAGAAATAAAAGCTTTTGTATTCACAAGTGAATAAAAGGCATTATTGAAATGAACTATTTCTTGTCATAAACCTATGGATACACTGTGTAATATGTTGTTATGTGAGGAATATTTAGTAGATCTATCACAATAAAAAAACATATATTATGTCCTTTCTTTTGACTGTGTACCTGTCTCCTGAGAAGTCCCATGTCCTCTAGTTTCTTCTTGTAGTGTTCTACTGTGGCCTCCAGCTTCGAAACCTTGTCTGATGAATGTCTGGAAGGGAAGCAACGGCCATTAGGCTCATTTTGTGATTTTACATTTACACAGAAGGGGGGAACCACACTTGAAACAATAGAATATGGTGTCTACTGATGTTTACAGTTAAGACTGACATCCAAGCTTACCTGAGGACATCCATCTCATCTTTGAGAGATTGGGCTTCATCAGCCAGTGACGTGAGCTCTTCATTCTGTGACTTCACATCCAATAGTTCTTTTTCAAGCTCCTCACAACGGATCCGGTAGTCATCTTTTGCTGCTTCCAACCTACAAAGTATTAACAACAATCTAAATATTGTCAAAACTAAAGACTTTTTTTCATCAGCATCAATTAATTTAACTCCTATTGTTAATATTCCAAAAAAAAAAAAAAAATCTCCTTTGAACAATTCCACACCTGAAAGTTTCTTCTTGCAGTTGCTCCAGCTGTGTCTGCAGCTGGAGGTGCCTGCGTCCAGCAGGACTGTTTATGTCCTCTATGGAGTCAGACTGGTTAAGTCTCTCCATCAGGACCTGGTTTTCTGCTAGTAAACTACTCTTCTCTTCTTGGAGGGCTGCCACCTGTGGGAGGAAAGGTGGCAAGAAGGAGAGAACAGAATGGAAATATATAGAGGGAAGCAGAAAAAGAAGATAAAGTAGTGACATGCAAAGAATCAGATGAGCAGGAAGAAAATAGTGATTTGGGCAACAGGAAAAAAAAGATGAATGGGCATGGTATGGAGGACAGGAAGGTTAAAGAGGGGGCATGACACCACAGGTGTGGTATAGATAGAAAAAATATAAGGAGAGACACAAAAGGGAAACTTTACTTTACTTTACTTTACTTTACTAAACAAGTTACAGTAGCAGAAAATTGCACCAAAACCTTCTAAAGGCATTAAATTCATTATGTTATAGATGATCACTGCAGCATTTATTTTGGTAACGGTGCAAACACACACCAAACACACTTCAACAAGGCAAACCAACAAGGTTGCAAGGAGGACTTTATATGGTTTGTCTGCTGATTGTGGTAGACATGGAATCACACTCCACACAAAGCAAAGCAAAAGCCGGTTGTTGGTTTTTTAATCTAACACAATACTAACAGATTACTAACAACACTGCAACAAATCTGTGAACTTAGTTTGAGTAGAGGGAAAATACAAATATTCTTGAATGATTAATACAATAATGCCTCAATAAGTAGGGATATTTTTAAAATTTTAATTACCAGGAATTAAAACCATTAAAACCTCATCTCACCCTTGATTGTTTATGAGTGTGCCAGAATCCAGTCAATAACCTATTCGGAATACTGAGAAGGATAAACACCACTGAGCTTCTCAGATTTTTCAGGAAATTATCTTTCCATGAGCCCAAATCAGCACTTTCCACGCATTAAATAGCAACTTTTATATCTTTTGAATCATGGCCAAAGAGCTGTCATAATTTCATGTAAGGAATTTTGCCAACAGGACCAGTATTGTGGACATATTTTGTGTTAACTTCAGTTCTGGTTCGTTGTATAGAGCTTTATTTAGTTCGCTGTTTATATAATGTATATAAGTGTTTTTTTCTTTGAACACTTCCACATCTAAAATGTTTAACACTGATACGTGGACACATTTTTAAACAAACTGAACCAGCATAAAACATCATAATGTTCATTCTCAAAAAACAGAAAAAGGTTTGTTGAAAACATAGTTTATTCGCAGAGGTACTGAGTTACAGTACGTGTAATGGTGCATGCTGCTGACCTGAGTCCTTTTTTTTTTTTTTTTAAAAGGTAAGAAATTACATATGAATAATACAGAGTAAATATTATATTCAGCAGTTCAGCAGAGAAATCACTCTTTCTTTGAGTCATTCCAGAAGCAAAGCTTTTCCCCTTCATGTCTACTGTTTCTGTGAGAAGCATGAAACACAACACAGTAAAACATCAGGCTATTAGTGAGGGGATGACATCTGACACACCCACACAAAACTGCAGTTTTGGCTGGTGTGCCTCAAGTAGACCACGTGTATACGTGTGCACAAACACTTGTGCACAAACGTGTACACACGCATGCACACATAAGTAGGAGAGGGGGGATTCCAAAGGGGATGCTGGTGCAAGCAGACTGAAAAAAAAATCCAGTAGTATTAGACACACCACACAACAGTTATAGAAAAAGAGACAGAAAGAAAACAAAGTTTGGATTTACCCTCTCTTCTAGCTCATTAAAGTCTAACCTCAGTCTATCACGCTCCTCTTGGACATGGAGGGCCTTCAAAGCAAGGCACACAGTATTGAAATAGTCAGAAAATAAGAGGAAACTGAGTTAACACAACAGGAGAGCAAGCAACCCTTTAAATTACAGCTCCATTTTTCTTCTCATCAGCATAAAATGTAAAATAAAGGTCTTTTCATGATCAGTTTACCAACATTAAGGTTAATCTCACAAGGATGTAATTAAGCATTTCAGTATATTAAAGGCCCATCTATGGAAAGAGAATGAGCTGTTTTCATACCTTATAATTATTCTGTAATTATGTAAAAAGGGAGCTGCCTTTAAAGTGTAACCAAAAGGTATGAATTATGACAAAATCAGTTGCATAGTAAAATGTTATAAAATACAGCAGAAAAAATAAAAAGTTAAATTTGACTTATGTCTACAGGGACAGACGATATTCCAGACAATGCTGATATTTTATTAATATGTAAAACTATGAGTAATAAGAAAGAACGTATTAGAAATACCAGAACCAAGCAACCCGGCCCCCAAGAAACGTAAGGGGCAGACTAGGGCTTTTAGCGGGACTGTGTCACATGATCATAATTTTCAACACGCATAAATGATGCTCCAAATCAATACAGGTTAGGCGAGGGTGCCATATCTTATAAACGACTGCATAGTTATCAGCAAGAATATCCCCTGACCTAACTTTATATTGTACAAAGATGTATCCAGCTTTCAAAGAGCTTCAGACAAGTGCATGAAACCAACCTGCATGTCAAGCTCACGACACCTCTGGGCAATCTCTTCCTTTGTGGCTAAAGCATCGTTCAGCTCCTCAACTGTCTTCTTCAGCTACAAACAGGAATTAAACAACAACAACAAAAGAATAAATGCAAGAATCTGATTTTATTGTCACTTGAATGAGGCTAAAGAAAAAAATTTTTACATCTCACAGAAAAGCTGGACATAGGACCATGAAACTGCAATTAGCTAAAAAAAGATCTTTTGATATGTCATGTTTGACAGGGCTTTGTGTGTAAAAGCATTTGTGTTGAATTTCCCATGTACGGGAAATTCTCTGGAGTTATAGACCGTATTGAAACAATTGTTCACAAAAGTCTCCATACCTGTCTGTCTAGATCCACATATGAGTCATTTCCACCTGTCACTGGAGTCTCTTTACTCATCAACTATGGAAACACAAAAATAGATTAAACAGTGGGATGAAGTTAAGTGTACACAGAAAAACAAATGTTCAATGAAATAGTTACACCTTGGTTCTAATGCCAGAAATCTGGCATACAGTCAGTATTAACTAGAGTGACAAAACTGCCATTACCGTTGCCATTGAAAACAAATTATTATGTGTCAAAAAATAAAACACTATTTTATGGTGACATATTATATCTACTGCAATGCCCAGCTGCATGAAGTATGAAAACAAATGCAAATGATAGTTATGAATTTTTTTGTACAAATCTGGATGTCTTTGAAATGTTTAGCTGAGGTGCTTAACTCCGTTCATTCCAAAAGCTGTGAGACGCTATTTGTATGCCGGCTTTTGGTAGTCCATAATTTGTCCCTGATCATGTGACTCAACCTTTGGAGCATTTTATTCCTACATTGCATCAGTCCATTGGACCTGTTGCTGCATGTCTTCCATCCCACACATTGTTGTTGGCTTTACCTTCCTTCTTCTCTTTGCATTTAACCTAAGATTACTGATTTCTGCTAAAAATCTTAATAAGAAAAAATATCAACTCTCATCTGCATATACTAGTTGATTTAGGTCTAAATACTGTGATAGTCTACCTCTTGGATGGCTGTCATGACAACATGCTGCACTGACTCCTCCATCATCATTATGGTCTGGATGTATTCTAGAGAACAAAGAAAACAGACAAAATGTAATCTAACCTTTGGATTTAGTTGTTAATGCAATGATATATCAAAGAAGATGTTTTTGGATCAATTTCCGTATCTCACACAGTATGTGATACGCACCTTGTTTCTGTTCACAGTTGACAGCACAGCCCAGTATAAGCTGCAGCATCCTCCCAAGTTCAGATGCATCAGAGTGTTCTCCAATAAGGTTAACGTCTGGCAGTGTGAAGTCATTGATATGCTGACCTAGAACCTAAACAGGGGCAAAAACATTTTTTTTAAATAATCTGAATATTGCATTACATGAAAACATGGTTTATCACGGCCTGTATTATGCTGAAGGGATTAAGGGTAGACTACTCACACCTCCCCAACAGCAACACAAACGCTGAATGATGTTCGTTTATTTTAGAGTAATTACAATAGATTCTTCTTACCTCTTGATTATAGTCTAGGATGCCTTTCAGAATTTTCTTTAGATTGCTGACCTGAAACAAGAATTGGGAAAAGTTTCTCCAGAAAATTAAAAATAAAAATAAAAAAAATAGCAAATGAGACTTTGATAAGTGGTTACCAATCAATGCATAATATCAAATAAATATATAATATATATATTTTATTCAAAAAGTAGTGGAATTACCATATTATTTATTAAGAACACATACTACCAAGTTCATAGGATAAAAGAAACTACCCCAGATAATGTAAACAATGAATTATCCTGTTAAAACAAGTAATTGCTGATCCTCACCTTTAATCTCCAGTTGTCCCCAACCTCTGGTTTAATTCTACTAATCCAACCATCATTGAAATACACTACATCTCTAGAAAAATCAAACAGACGAGAGAATAGGAATGGAAAACCTGGAGTTTTTTTGCCTTTGTGAATAAGCAAAACACAAACAAAGTAACCACTAATATACTAATATAAACCACTAATATAGTAAGAAATGAGTTTACATTACATTCTCGTATATTGCTGACTATATAATTCACTTTACAAATGAAAGACAAAACACACCTCTACCAATATAACAGAAAGACAAAGAATTTTTTGAAAAATGCAACTGAAATCAAATATTAAATTTTCTAATAGACGTACATTAATGATATTTACATTAATGATAACTTACATTTTCTGTAAAGCTTGGGCCATGACAACACCACTTGTCAAGTCTTCTACTGTTTTGCATGGAGCCTCCACTCCAAATGTCTGGATCTAAACATCAAACAGATACACACACACACACAATGACTGATCAGCAAATGATAAAACAATGTAATTGTGCACATAGAATACTTGTTCAAAACCATTTTACGTGAAAAGTTAATGTGCCTTTTTTTCCATGAACCCGTTCACACTTGCAGTTAAACACATGTGCAACTGGAAGCTGCCCAGTACAACCACACTTCTATCATATACTACAATTTTACCAATGGTTGCTTTTCAATTTCAAACCTGGGAATCTGGTTGTGTATTTACATGGCAGAGAAATTAGCGTTCTCCAGGAGAAATCTACCAAGGGAAATCAGGTTTCTCTAATCCCTAACCTGATTACAGAAACCAGGTTTCCCATTTACATGAAAGCTAAGAAAGCCAGCTGTAACCTAGTTGCCAAAGTGCATGGAAATGCACTGATTTCAATCAGTATTAATAAATAACAAAAATAATTGATTAGTTTCTAAATTTTATTTTGCTAATATACTTTTGCTTTTCCACTACTATTTTATTTTTCGTGCGTATTTCTACATTACTGTAGCATTACATACATTTGTTTTAATACACAGCTACAAAAGACTCTGGAAAATGGTATTTTGATGGTACATTTCTAAAAAAGCTCTCTGTGAGAAAGAGTAAATACAGTCATAAACAGGAGGCTCACACACTCCTGTAGACTTTCCCTCAGCTGTACTTGTCATCATTACAGTTTCTCTTACATCACCTCTATTTTCAGATGCACTTTCTTCCTTCCCAGTTGCCTCGCTTGACATGACTTTGTTGCCTTTCTACATTTCATATTATTCTCATCTTGGCTGAAAGTCTGTTGCCCAGAGAGAAGTAAATATTTGTCATTCTGCATGCCAAGAGTCTACATGGCAAAATCGGAAAGGAAACAGAGCAGGAATGTTGGAAATCTGGAAGGAAGAAAATGACGAGTTTGAAATTCTGCCTGCATATCCTCCTGTGCGTTTCACTTTACATTTATGACACGCAGTCACAGATTTACAAAGAGACGAAGGCAACAAACAAGCAGTCCAATACACTGGCCTAATAGTGTGGGACTACCTATCAACTAGGACACAAGTTAAACCCTTAATGAGGTATTTAAGTTCAAATAAACTGACCTGAGTGGTCTGAGCAACCACAGTAACACAAATTCAAGCTGGACTAAAACTTAACTAATATGTTATCAAACTACTGTAGAAATGTTTACACTATTACGTCCTCATATACGTCCTCAACCATAGTCTGCAGTAATACAAGTATCTATATTCTCCAAGTTTTTTCTGCTGCTCTAACACATTTAACAGCATTTTAAAAAGTCACTGCAACTAAGACCATTGAATTACTATTTGTTATTCAAGTTTTCAATATGAATAAATTGCACTTTAAACAATGTGAAAGGTAAGGACAAAATCTAACTACCTGGTTCATTTATGTGCTCAATTCTCCTTGCCAAAAGTCGGCTAAATTGTAAGCTTTCCAACACACTGTGAATCAGCCCGACCAGAGTAAACAAGACATCTGACACTGTCCACAGTAAAGCACACACTTCACATGGCACAAGGGCACCATAACACTAACACATGACACTTACTGCACAAAATAAGATACAGTTTCTGTGGATGTTTCTAAAAGGTTGTAGACTGTTGTTTAACTTAAACGTTCACAGTTAGAAATTCAGTAAAATACCTTGGTTTGGAGCTTCCCATATTTATTTTTTTTGTTATTTCAAGGTAAGTATATGCAATATGACATTGAAATTTGATTTGACATTTGCCACTTTTCTATATCTCATCGCCCTCACAATATACAGTGGTGTGAAAAAGTGTCTGCCCCCTTCCTGATTTTTTACTTTTTTTGCATATTTGTCAAACTTAAAAGATTCAGATCATCAAACAAATTTAAATATTAGACAAAGATAACCCAAGTAAACACTAAATCCAGTTCTTAAGTAATGATTTTATTTATTAAGGAAAAAAACTATCCAAACCTACATAGCCCTGTGTGAAAAAGTAATGCCCCCTAAATCTAATAACTGTGTGCGCCACCCTTGACGGCAACAACTGCAATCAAGCGTTTGCAATAACAGGCAATGAGGCAAAATTTTCCACTCTTCTTTGCAGAATTGTTTTAATTCAGCCACATTGGAGGGTTTCCGTGCATGAACCACCTTTTTAAGGTCATGCCACAGCATCTCAATTGGATTCAAGTCTGGACTTTGACTAGGCCACTCCAAAACCTGTTTTTTTTTTTTAAGACATTCAGAGGTGAACTTGCTGGTGTGTTTTGGATCATTGTCCTGCTACAGAACCCAAGTGTGCTTCAGCTTTAGGTCACAAACTCCATCAATCAGGCAAGTGAGGCCTGCAGTTCTTTAGATTAGATTAGATTAGTTCTTCTAGGCTCTTTTGTGACCTCTTGGATGAGTCCTTGCTGCGTTCTTGGGGTAATATTTGTAGGCCAGCCCTTCTGGAAAGATTCACCACTGTGTCAAGTTTTCTCCATTATTCCATTCTCCGATATTGACACTGCAACTATTGAAATATAGTGAAACCATATATACCACACTACAGTATGAAAAAAATGCTATATAAGCTATAGTATACTATATAAACATTATAAACATGTTATCAGCACATAAGCAGTGCACAGGAACACTGAACACAGTGATGCATTTAGTTGACTGACTGATTTACATTCTAAGCCTTTGTTTCCAATGTCATGTGAGGGCCACATGTTCAACTACATGCTGCATCAACAAATCTGTGCCATACAAAACACTGAGTTACAAACAGAACATATGTCTATATGATGTTTAACCTAGTTACTATTCATGGGCTGAATTGAGCTGTATCGAGCTGCCCATCACAATAATAAAGAGAAGCAAGGCATAGGATATTCCTTGTACTGAACCTCTGAGCTGTTGTTTCTGAACTAAAGGCCAACTGACTTAGTGTGAACTAACCACACTTTGTTGACTTCAAAAATCAATCACACACAACTTGGAGCTATGTTATGTCTCTTACACTATCATGACCACCTCTCAATCAGTTTAATCTAATTATGTTGTATTATATATATTTAACACTGACCAGATAGTAAAAAGAAGGTCAACAACCAGGTATACATCTGTGGGAATTTTCTGTACTCCTGAATGTCCACCACAGAAAATCTTGTGCCATTTTCTACAAATCCTAGATCTTTTCTGTGTCCAATATGTATGTGAGCTGCAATGGGGAAAGTGATGACTTAAAATTAATTAATCAGAAAACAAAGAACCATGTGAACTCTAGGTTCTAGTTTAGCTTTGTTCCAAAGTCTTGGCAGATTAAAATCAGCCTGCTTTGATTACAGCATCAACTGTAATCTGCTTCACAGATAAGAAAGTTCAGTGGATTTTAACTGAAATAAGCTTAAGTGACACCACCAGTTTTACAGTGTGCATTGCTAATATCTAGATTAGATTTGACGGCACAAAAAGATTAACAAAACAGTGAACAATCACTAGAAAATATTTATGTTAAGTAAGCCGGAGCTAATGCATGAACACATTGTACCCTGAACACACAATACAGCCACATTTAAAACAAACAGGATAGCCTTAGGTCAAAAAAGGAAATCCACACCTATGGGTTTGTGGAAACAGATGGGAAAGAAGATGGTTAAGCTGTGGAAAAAGAATATATCACAAGACTAGGACTAAAAAATGGGCTGGAAAATGATTCTCATTAACTCATAATAAAAGTGATAAGAGTCTGTTTAAATAATTAACATCACAGTTGCCACAAATATCCACACAGGGAATGTATGACATGTCAGTACTGTATATAGTTATTTAGTTCCTTTTTTATTTTGACTTTTTAGCTGAATTTTTCAGCTAAAAACTATGTCCTACAAAAGTAACCAAGACAATAGCAACCTATGCAACCCATTGCATTTCCTTGTGAAGCACGAGTGAGCCATAAGGACAAAGATTGTTTTAAAGCAGTGCTGCTGCACTGTATGTATCCTGTTATTTTCTTGTTGAGTACTCTTTGTATACAGCACACATTTATTAGAAATTCTTAATTACAGTTATCAATACACTTGGTGACAACAAAACATTTCACCATGTGTATTTATAACAACATCTTGTGCAGCTAATGCTTTGTCAATAGCTCAACTGAAATCTTCTAGTACAACAAATAAACCATTCTAATCACACATATGTTTATTTGGGAACGGGAAAACAGGAAAAACATAATTTATGTTTTCTCCAGTGACTACAATTTTCTGACATCAAATTGTATCACATCATATTATCTTATTAGACAAACTGGCTTGTACAACAGGAAATAAATGAAAAAATGGCTGACAGAGAAGATGTATTCTAAAGTCACATACCAGATTTAATAGTTTAAGGGTAATCTGGCTCACATTTGGTTGTCCTTTCACACTGACAACATGAAATGCATGCTTTAAAAAGGAGCATAAAATTCAAATTACCTTTATGTCTCATCAGTATTCACTAATAGGAAGATACTGGATTCACAGGAAGTAATAACTGATAAATTAATTGAGGGAGTGGATGTATCTGGTTGTAGCAACTATGATAATATATTTATGATAAGCCGCCATTACTTTTTGATTCTAGCACAACAAACCAGTACAATAATCCAACATTTTCAGTTAGAAATGACTGCCCGCATATATTGACCACAAACAGAAAGTTGACATGTTATGTCCACTGCTATTATGTAAGAGGTACAATCTCTTGTGTTTTAGTAGTAATCAGTCAGTCACACTCTGACTGGTGAGACTTCATTTAACAGGTATGTGAGGATTTTTTACCAGCCACATCATAGGGACAAGAAGGAAGACTACGTCTGAGTTGTCATATACAGAACAAGCAGACAACAAGAGGAGGTGACAGTGATGTACTGACAGGTTAAGGACACAGATTGGCTCTATACATTAACTAAATTCATGAATTAGCAAAATAAATTCTGTACTGAAACCATAATTTATGAGTTTCCATTATAAACTTATCATGTAAAATAATAAGTAAAACAATTTTTAACGTTCATGATCAGCATGCAAGCTCCAGAAGGTTTACTTCTCAATTTCACAAAAGATAATCCATAAATTAGGGGCAGCACATGCCAGTGGTGTTTAGTGAAACACATAAGCACATATGAACACTTTCCACCACCTCATCTTAGCCAACCCATTCATACTTCTGTTTGAGATGTGTGACCTACATGTGCTTGACTATTCAGTTCACATCAGCAATGGTTTATTTCTCAGACATCAAGGATCTCTGCTTTAGATTAAATGTATCACACTTCACAGACAGACAGATAAATATATCTAAAATAATAGTACGTTAACGAAGGCCAGGTACTACGTCAGCACTATATTTGAGCAAAACAATCTCAGATCAAGCCACATAGCTGAATTTCAACTATGTAAACATGATCCAAACGGCAGCATGTGATCCTCTAATCTGATGCCTTTTCTCGACTCGCTAGTTAAAATCTTTATTGTCCAAGCTTAGACTACACAGATTTATGCTAACGTTATAAATCTACCACCGGTAAGATAACGAACCGTGTGTTTTTTTTAAATGTGTGATCACAGGAAAGAATAGGGAAGGGAAAGCTGATAAAATGATACACTGGACAACAATGACAGGAATTCGGACTCAAAGCAGACACCGTGCTGTAACGCAATATGATCCATTCAGAGGAAAAAGAGCCTTCGCCAAAAAAAAACAAAAAAACATAGAACATAAACAGGGCCAGTTTGTACCGTTGACGTTACAAAATAGGGCACAGCACTGAAAAAGTTCAGCTAGCTAAATGGCCGGTTAAAAACAGATATCTAGAACCAAAATCATAGTCTCGACTGGGTATGTGGCTCGCTGGCAGCTAGCATACAACACATCAGCAGCTAAAGCAGCAAACAGCTGGCCTGCATACGTAACCAACGTAAGCTCGAGTCGTTTTCCTCTGCTCTGCTAACGTTATCCCGTTAGCTCACCGACCTAGCATTAGCACTGTATGCTATCTAGCATCGCCGGCGCCGAAGAGCTGTCTGTCAGTAAACAAGAAACCCCGGAACTTCGTATTTGATTACCTACCCATGTCAAGAGGCTTTCACAGAGCTCCATTCGATCCAAAGACTCAGATGTACTCATTGTTACCTAAAGTAGACTGTGTGTCAAACAGAGCCTCAAGTTAACAGTCGGCTTCATGCACTCCCGAGGTCTCTCGCTCTGTGGGCGCCTGTCTCACAATCCACCGGCCAATAGTCGGCTTCGTTCGCTGCTTCGCTTCCCCAGCGTCTACCAGGCTGGGGCTGGGTGGGCGGAGTCTGTAGTGTAGCTAAAGGAAAACTCCGACGATTACGGAAAAAGCTAGACGAGACAAACGCTGAGATGCTCGTTGTAGCGGTACACGAAAGCACTTTCAATGGCAGGGATGAAACTACTAATTAAAGTACTTTTTCCTGCTGTGCTGGGTGATCGCTAAGGCCTGTGCCATTACGGTTTTATTGTGGTTGAGTGGTGCACATTGCCAAAAAATATGTATTTTTTTAAAATAACATGCTCAAAGTAGTCCGTAACATGTCTGATAAAACTATTAATTTAAGATAGTGGTTCCCAAGTGAAATGATTACCAGTATGTGAATATTTAATATTTATTATGCACACATACACATTCCCTTCAATCCCCTTTTCCTCCTCAACTAAAATTATAGAAAAAAAAACAACTTTGGTTGTACTGGTCACAGTTGGTAG
>JAUBNQ010000014.1:13609301-13623851 GCA_032353495.1 Ctenopoma kingsleyae | reverse complement strand
AACATACTGGAATTACACTGTAAATGATAACAAACTTCATTTTATTTTATATATTGTCTAATTTCTTGCACAAAGGAAAGGAAATAATTTTAGTTTTTCAGGTTGGAGGTCTTAGTCTCACATAACTCATACAATAATTGTTCATGTCCTGATGGAAAGGATGGTGTGATCACAGAGATGGTCACAATGTCAACTACACTAAAACAGTAAAAAAAAAAAAAAAAAAAAAATTGAAAGTGTGATGTGCTTATGTACTATTATATGTTATAGTGTGTTATAAAAGAGTGCGTATGAATATGCTTCTGTGGTTAAATGGGTGGAGGTTAAAATAAAAAGTTGTGAATCATGTACTAATATTTGTGAATTATTTTGTTATCTGGACCCTGTTATCTACATGACCCACATGAAATCTTCATTGTTTCTATGTCCCCAGACATTCGTGAGCTCATCCAGGTTGACGATGTGATGGAGGATGATTCGCTCAAATTTGGTCCTAATGGAGGCCTCGTGTTCTGCATGGAGTACTTTGCCAACAACTTTGACTGGTTGGAGGAAAGCCTGGGTCATGTTGAAGATGACTATATATTGTTTGACTGCCCAGGTAAACATTGTTATAGATGCATACTGAAGCCAGTGTTAGTCTTAGGGTTTAACTATTTCTCTTTTTGCTGTGTTAGTTGGATGTGGCAAAGTTTCTGAGATGGTGAAGGAGAGAAATTTGACTGGTGCTGATGTGGGATGATATCTGCAGTTTTGACTGGTTGCATTTCTTCTAGGTCAGATTGAGCTTTATACACACCTCCCTGTGATGAGACAGCTCGTGGAGCAGCTTCAGCAGTGGGAGTTTCGGGTGTGTGGGGTCTTCCTGGTAGACTCACAGTTCATGGTAGAGTCTTTTAAGGTAACAGTTACTTCATCTGTTTGATTCGATTAACTTTTTCTCTAAACATGCTTCCTTGTAGCACTAAATTACACATAAGGTGCATAGTGACAGTAAACCTGAAGTCTCACATTTTCCCTATTCTTTAACTGCAGTTCATCTCAGGAGTCATGGCTGCTCTGAGTGCCATGACATCATTAGAAATTCCTCAAGTAAACATCATGACAAAAATGGACCTGCTCAGTCCCAAAGCAAAGAAAGAAATTGAAAAGTAAGTTTTATATTAATGCAGTGCAGATATGTTGCATTTAGAATAGAATAGAATGCCTTTTATTGTCACTATACACAAGTACATTGAGATTAAAAGCAGCTCCTCCAGTGCAGACATGTATATAGAACACAATACAATAAACAAATGGTGCAAAAGTTGCAAAAAGTCCTGCGGCGCTATATACATATGGAAGAATAAATAACTAAATAAGGTTTTTTATATATTTATTTAGTTCACATGGAACCTTCAGCAACGATTGACTTTAATGTTGGTACTAAAACCTAACTAAGGAAGCAGCATTCATTATGTTTAGGTTTTTCTTTTATCTACTGTAGATACCTGGACCCAGACATGTACTCAATGATGGAAGATAACTCTATCAGTAGCACAAAGTTCAAGAAGCTGACAAAAGCCATCTGTGGTCTTGTAGGTGAAGCCCTTGCTTTGATACTACATTTAGTTTTTAAATAAAATTTTTAATTTTGAAATGAGATTGTATGTTTGTCTGTCTAGATCGATGACTACAGTATGGTGAGATTTCTGCCTTTTGACTGCACTGATGAGGAAGGTATTAACATAGTACTGCAACACATTGACTTCTCTATACAATACGGAGAGGACCTGGAGTTCAAGGAGCCAAAGGTAAAGAAATAAAGGAAAGCAAAACACACAGAAATACATTTAAAAAATTTCAAACTATCATCTGACTTTTTCTCATCCTTTTCTACAGGAGATTGGAGAAGAGCCTGCTAACCTAAATTATGATGAGATTTTTCAAGACAAAACGGATAGCTGAGGAGTTATCAAAAATGAAAAACGTTTCATACTTTACGTGAAAAATGACACGACTGCAAGCACACTGAGAAAGTGAAATTTGACAAAAGACAGAAGAGCATGAATTTCTTGTGTCATCTGTGATTAGAAGTGTTTTGCTAATGTAATCTGTTTTGATGACTCAAGAAATTTGTGATTTCGACCTATATCATGTTTATTAATTTTAAGACAGTTTTGAAGTTTACAGAGTTGTTATTAAATACATGTATGAATATTATATTTTTGGAAGTAAAATATAACTCAAAACTTTTACTTTACTGGAGTATTTTCATTTTATGTTACTCTTACATTTACACCACTACAAATCAGAGGAAAATATTGTAATTTAATTTATTTTACCACCATTAGTTACTAGTTACTTTTTGCATGATGATGCATGATTATTATAAAAATCATTATATATTAATAAAATGTTGATGCACCATTTATGTATTAGCTTCCTGTCACTATATAAGGTGGTTAAAATAATAATAATAAAACCTACCTTTATTGACTGCTGGTTTACATAAACATAACATATTTTAGTCATAATTTTCACCTTCGAGATTTTGTCAAAAACAAATTTGGACTACACTTCTACATTGTTTACAAGCAGTTTTTAATTGTTTTAGCAGTTGTTCTTTAGTACTTTTACTTGAGTACAAAAATTAAAGGGTACTTCTATTTGTAGTGGAGTATTTCTCTGAGCAAGTGCTTGCACTTTTACTTGAGTATTGAGTTTGTGTACTTTATATGCTTATGCACAAATACCTGCTCGCCTGTGAAGGAAACTTGTGCTAGCGCCATCATGTGGACGGTATACTACACGACATGTAGCCACTTCCTGTACAGCTGAAGGGTGGGTTAGGCGGAAGCAGCGCTCTGAGGTGCTGGTATTTTTCTTCGCTGAGGAGTTGGACTGATAATTATCACTCAACATGCCGGTGAGTAAATAATATGCGATTGTCGACAAGCATATGTTTTAATGTGCGTTTTAGAGTACAAGGACCTGTATAGATGCTTTAGTGGGGGAAACAAAGGCCTCCAAGTTAACGTTAGCTGTGCTGACTAGAGTTGTTAGCATAGGTGGCTAGCCGCGTTAGCATTACTTCACAATCCACCGATAGTAGACGTGTCAGAAATCATAAATTCACCGTTGTTGCTTAGATGCAAATATGTTTTTAGTTTGGTATCTATAAATATGTACTGTCTGGCATGATAATAGCTTAGGTGTTGGGTACAGTTGAGGTGCAGTGCAGCGGAGATTTGACTTCTGTGAGCAACATATCTGGCAGAAATGTAACGTTCAGTTTCCTGGTAAAAATCAGTGATATATATATATATATACTTGAAAGAGGCAAGCCATTTTTCTTCTTGTTTTCAGGCGTATCATTCAAGTCTGATGATCCCTGAAACCAGACTGGTGGGGAATATGGCTTTGCTCCCCCTCAAAACCCAGTTCAAGGGACCAGCCAGAGGAGATGGTAAGACTATATGATTATTTTATATACCTCAAACTGGAGCCAACCACTCTTAATCACATAAACACATGGGTTGTGTTTAGCTTTCAGTGTATTTACTTGCTTATGTCGGTTTTGTCCACATGACGCGTTCAGTTCCTGGTAAAAGTTTCAGGCTCACTTCCATATATGGCCCGAAAAGCATCTTTCATTATTTATTTATTTAACCGTTTTTCATTGTCTATAAAGCCTGGAAATCCGTGTTTAAGTCAGAAATTGTAGAATATTCTGTAGTAATATTGTCAATCAAAACATAATTCACAGAGCAGAAGATTTGATTCAGCATCAATTGTGTGTTTCTCTGCAGTCTTTGCATCACAAATCAAAACAACACAACACGTACACAACACGTAATAAATTAAATTCACTATACTGTATGTGTTAACCTTTTTTTCAATTTTAGGTGTAGACTCAGACATCATTGATGAGGCCATCTACTACTTCAAGGCCAATGTTTTCTTTAAGAATTATGAAATCAAGGTAGGATATTTACTGTCACTTGCATTAGCTGTTAGCATTTCTTCCTCATTTAAGGCAATGAAAGTGAAAATTAATATTTAAGTGCATAAAGAAAGATCTTCAAACTTTGCTGCCTTCATCAATTTACTGAAACTGTAGAACTTTATTTTGATAGCTAAGCTGTATGGGTGAGGGACAAGCAGGTTACTTCCTGTATGAATTTTCTCTTCCTCATCTCTCTCTCTCTCTGTCTCAAAGCACTTAATTCCTCCACATGCCCCAGCTTGCTTCTTCCTGTTCTTAGAATTAAAACTATGCAAACTTTTGCTGTTCAGATCTGGTTGGAATTGTACTAATAAACATTATTCAGTCTAATTCCAAACATTTCAAATAGTTATGTGTGTGTGTGTGTTTGTTTCTTTCAGAATGAGGCAGACAGGACGCTGATCTATGTCACACTCTACATTTCAGAATGCCTAAAGAGGCTACAGAAGGTAAATACTATATTTGTTAATATGTAGAGTTCAGTGGTCTGCACTTTACGTTGACAGACCACAAATGGCCCAAGAGATGGATTTAGAGAATAATCAAATGAGAATATACACATACAAGAAGCAGGAATTAGTTTGTAAAATAGATGATCTAACCCTTAACACTGATTTAATGTTTACAGTGCAGCTCCAGAAGCCAGGGAGAGAAAGAGATGTACACTCTGGGTATCACAAACTTTCCCATTCCTGGAGAACCCGGCTTCCCTCTAAATGCTATGTACGCTAAACCTGCAAACAAGCAGGAGGAAGGTAAGACCTGGCACCATAAACAAGATATAATACCTGATGGGCTGTCTGTTGAGGTGACCTGAAATAAATTGTTGATTGCTGCAGTAAATTACCAAGATTCGTTAAGGGTGTTTTGTTACCCTGGACTGAATTAGTGCCAGTTCCCCTGTACCCTTCTTACATTTCAGCTAATTCCCAGCCTGTAAGAATAGCCAAAAATAGCAATGCTGACCAGAACACCATCAGCTTCAAGGATCTGAGGGTTGAAGTGCTGATTCATGCTTGCTGCTTTCTTTTTTTCTGCAAACTATCATTAGGAAAATGGGAAAAGGTATAGCTGTTGCAAGGAAATGTTGTTTCTTTGTCACCCCATCAGTCATGAAATGTCATTAATGTATTAGTGTTAGCTCATTGGGGATATTGTTCAGTAAATATGGTCTGCTTTTTATAGGAAAAACTCTAACAGCCCAAAATAAGGCTGTGAGATTAGTTTTAGGATGTCCATATTTTACTAGTATTGATGAAATAAACTCCCTGGTTTCACGTAGAAGATAAAGTTTGCTATGCCTTACGCCTTTGTTTAAAGAAAGCAATAATATCAGGTACAGCCCATTTATTTTTCCTGTATGTATATAATAGTGTATTTTGTTAAACAGCAATTGATGGTTGTGTTACATTCTTGGTTCTGCAACCTTTCCCAGAGACTATGAGGGCATATCTCCAGCAGATCCGCCAAGAGACTGGCTTGAGGCTATGTGACCGTGTGTTTGACCCACAGACAGACAAACCCAGCAAAGTGAGTCTTGTTGTCTTCTAAATAACATCACTACAGCTTTACATGTGCACAGCATTTGTCAGGCAGTCAGTTATTCTGCTCAAAACATGCAAGGAGCATCTGAGTTAACTACATCCAAAGAGGTTTAAGTGGTAATGGGAAATGAAACTTATGTACTTGAGAAGAGGAAACTGAGAAAAAATTTAACTATAGCTGCTAAACAACTATATGCAGGTTGCTGCCCACATCCCGAACTGTAAATATAGCGTAAAATATAGTATACATGCAGTAAAATTGCATGTATCCAATTTTCTAGTAAGCTGTGTTGCCCTTAGTTACTTTTTTGTTCTTGCCATAATTACGATGCAACAGATTCAGTCTTTTCTTAACAGAGGTTTGTTTCTTTCAGTGGTGGGTGTGCTTTGTCAAGAAGCAGTTCATGAACAAAAGTCTGTCTGCTCCCGGACAGTGAACAACTCAGGATCCACAGTTTCTATTCAAAATCTGCAAGATGGATGAATTTTTTTGGAATGGGAGGAGTTTAAATTTGTGTTGCTAAAATATTTTATACTGAGTTATAGGATATGTATTTGATTGTCTTGATGTTGACTATATTGAGCGGTGCTTAATTCAATAAAGCAATCACGGAGTTCAGAAAATAATGTGACTAATTTGTCGTTATTTACACAACATATATTCACTGAGTTTTTTAACAGCAGCTGATGTTAAATCTGAAAAGGTATATATTCAGTGAGCTATAGGTACAATTTACAAAGAGGTAATAACTTTCCAAATGTCCAGACTGAGCTTTATTACCAACTTTCACAATCTAACACTGACCTCAAAAGTGGGTACTACTACATACTGGTTCCTCAGCAGTGTCCTTTCTAGGCATGACAATTGCTCCACTGAGTCATTTGATCAGGAGTTTGTTATACATAAGTGCTGTACTGTATGAAAGACATTTTGTCTACATGTGCATTGACACAGACAGATATGGCTTATATTTAGCATCTAAAAATATAGTATGTTCATTACAAATTTGTGTGTTCTCTCTGGTTTGTCTGTATTTTTCTGCATTAAAAGCAAGCCTTCAACTGCAGTGTTTGCTGAATATGTTTCTTTGCTTGGCAGCTGAAATTAGGGTGAGCTGGGTGGTAAATTTTCCCCTCAAGTTCTCTGCAGAACAATTTGGACATGCAAGAAAGGAAAGCCGGTGTCTAGATCTCCATCTCTTTAATAAGTCTAAATACTCCAAAATTGCATAATCTATTAAACAATAGACTGGATGGCTCAGTGTAGCAGGTTGAAAATAAAAAGAAAGGGATCCAAAAGAGACTATGCATTTTAAAGCATGCTCTCTCTAAATAAATAGTTAATATAGGTAAACTAAATTTAGAAAATGGTGCATATATCAGAAAGGAGATTTTCCTCCAGAAATCTGTTGAGTATGTACATAACAGAAAAAGTAATAAGCTGTATAATTCACTTTCTTGTAAATAAAATGCCGATGCTTGACCAGAAAAAAGTGATAATGAAAAATTAGAAAGAATGAAATGGGAAGTTACAGTAGCAACAAAGCTGTTACCATTCAAAAATATCCATTCATATATATCTGTATATCAACAACAAACTATCAACTGCAAGAAGAAAAACAGAA
Source organism: Ctenopoma kingsleyae (assembly GCA_032353495.1). NCBI lineage: Eukaryota > Metazoa > Chordata > Actinopteri > Anabantiformes > Anabantidae > Ctenopoma > Ctenopoma kingsleyae. The sequence goes on along the minus strand of JAUBNQ010000014.1, from coordinate 13,616,694 downwards.
TAGAGAAATGTATGACTGCTCAGAATTTCACAGTCAGCTGTACTGAAGTACTGATGGGCTTATAAAAGTTTTTTTCCTGTTTTCCAGACTTTTGCTTCTTTGAGCAACTGTTTGGTGTTGATGAGCCTTTGTCTCATGATCTTGGAGCCGGCTCTGTAACCAGTTGTCAAATCCCAGCTGCAGTTTCAACCTGAAACAAAATGTACAATTCAGTTCAGGTTTTAATTTTTTGAAACTGTGTAAAACTAACACACAACTGAATGGTTCTACAAGGAAAGGCATCCCCTAAATGATCAGCAACTTGATATGTTTCAGTACTTTCTTCATAGGTCCATAATACTCAGTGTGTGACTGTACCATGATGAATTCTGACAAGTTTGTACTTACTGTGTTGATGGTTGGACTGAGCCCTTAGTCAAAAGCCATCTCTTGACTCCTCCGCACACAGCGTGCCACCTTTTTCTTAAAAACTCCTTTAGGATCTTCCCTCCACTCTTTCTGTAGGAAATAACGCACAAAATCTCTATCAACAATCTGACTACTCTACTTCCACTCCCGTATTCAATCACATGTCACACAAACAGTTCCAATCACAGGTGACATAAAACAGGTGTCTTTTCTGTCTTAGAAAGCATCTCTGAATAAAGAGAATCATTTTAAACCAAATCAAGGCTCAGCTTGGTGATTTTACTTCCCAGGCACCCACTTAACTCAGTCAACTAATGTGAAATTCCTTCAGAAAAGCAAAAAGCTGTGGTGACTTTGAACAGCAATTTGATGTGTTCACACCTTCAGATGCTTAGTCAAATACTCAAACAAATATTCAGGTTGGTGAACATGTACCACTGGTAAAAAGCCCAGCATGGCAGCATCCCTATGTGTGACAGATGGTACTTACAGCTGCATCGACATTGGCAGGAGAGTCTCCATTAGGGTCTGCCAACATGGATATAACGCTGATCATGATAGTCTCCACAGTGTGGATTGGCAGCCAGCGCTCCTCAGGCTTCTCATACCCATACTTGTCCTCACCAGGTTCATGCAGGATGGAGATGCAAACGTCCCCATTTTTCGCCACTAATAGAAGACAAGTACTTGCAAATCACATCAGCACAATACCACATATAATTTTATATCGTTATTAAAAAGTAGGACTAGTCAAACCTAATACACTTCATGTAACAGCAGCTGATAGACAGCTAACTTGACTTAGAAAAGTGTAGTGGCAGATACTGGGAAGTTGGTTCTTACCATTTGGATGCCAGATTTCAGTGATGAACTTCATCTTTGGAGGCCTCAAAGGATAGTTATGAGGAAAAGTTAATGTGGCTTTGAAGAAACCTCCTTCACTGCAAATGGGAAACAACGTGGTGTTAATGTGCACACTGGGGATTTGAGTGAATATGCATCTCAGCTATAAGTTAAACTGAATGTCAGTGGTAATGATTATAATTTCACTCACAATAACGTGTCCTGAGGTCCGATAACAACCACTTCCCACTGATAGATGTCATCGTCATCTACAAGACCCGCCGAAAATCCTTCCACTGGGTTCTTGTTTAGCTCTGAAATTAAAGACTGAATTAATCTCATGAAACTCTTTAGCGAACTGAAACTTTCATCAATATATATTAGATCAATATGACATACAGGGGGTACTTCGAGGGCCCTCAATTAGGAGAAAACTCGCAACAAATCTTATTAACATCATAAGTGGCCTTTATGCCAATGAAAACAATGATACTACACTGGCCTGTGTGGCGATGAAATATCTTCAGTAGTTATTGAGCAACAGCTAGCATTAAAGTCGCGTTAGCTAACACTTGTCTTGTGCATTTACACACGTGATTTCAACTTTGTCGGCACTGTTAAGCTCGCACAACGAAATTAATCAAAGTTATGGCTTTATTCTCTTTGAGAAAATATCTACATTAAAATAAAACTACAGTAAAATAAGTTACAAACTTACTAGCACCAATTAGCTAACTTACCTGCTAACTGTTTACGCAGTAACAACGAGGACTGTTCCGTCATTTTATTATATATCTTTTTAAGTCTGTTACTTATAATAACTAAAGCCGTCTAACTCTCAAAAAGATTTCATGAAACATGAGGCAAAGACAATGAAGCGTCCTGTCCACGTTTCTGCTCAGTCGCTGCGTCTGACAACAGCAACAACATGAGTCCAAAGAAAAAACACTGAAATCAGAGTGCAAGATCTAGTTGTTCGTGTGTGCCCTCAGTTTAAATTTTCAGGCAAGGCTTGATACAGCTCTGTGTAGTGGTGCGTATTGTGCCCAATGAGGTTCTCCAGTTTAATTAAAACTAAGGTCAGAGTTTATAGGTATGACGGGAACATTGCTCTATATTTAATTTACAAAAGAACAGACACTTATAGCTCTCACACCTAAGGAAGTGCTGCCTATCAGATTGTGTTCAGGGCATATCGTTACCCAACAATTCATTTTCTTCTTCGTGTCTTTTTTTTTGCAGCAGACCATATCACCATTAGTGCATTACAGCCTCTAGCTGTGTGTAATGGACACTACACATTTTTTTTTTTACATTTAGACATCGAATCCTTAAAGGTTAAAAAATTACAGCCATACAGAACCAAAAGTATCAGTACCTGTGCACATAATTTGAGTAACTTTGTTCTGTGACTTGGAAAGAATTGGTCTGGGGAATCTTGACTCACCTGTCCAGGGCCACAGCTACTATTCTTCATCAGTCCCTCAGTGATGTGTGATGCCCTTTGAGAATTTGCCTCAATATGGTGTACATTTAACTATAGTAAATTAATACAATTCAACTTTTGTCATATTCCTGGTACTGTTAATAAGGCTTTAACTACATACATGTTTATGTAAAATACTTACAGTTGACTGAATAAAATCAAACATGAAAAATTCAGATTTGTTTTGGCAGGCCCTGACAACTAAAAACTGATCATCCCGCTCTCAGCATCCTTTCTGAAATAGTCTTCAATATAATCAAATGTACTACGAATCATTTCATAAACATCTGCTGGTACAATTTTCTGTGGCCTTACTATAACCTTATTGTTTGCATTGCCATCTTATTTCCTTACCTTCTCTATTAGTGATGGATCTATTTCAGGCTTTGGTAACAACCATGTTGTTATTCTGGGTCAAAAGACTGTGTGACCTTTCTCCATCTGACTCTATTCCAATTTTTTCACTTGTTCACTTATTCTATATGCCTAATGTTGATGTGTACCTTAACTATGCATGTGCTTATACCATCAGAGTATAGCAGTCTAAAATTCACATATTACTGTTTGATACCCTTGTATCTGTTTTCTCTCAGCTTACACAGTTTTAACGCATAGTGTTAAATTCAATAAAACCACATATGACTGCTCTGAACCAGCTTCAGCTGTGCAGCTTGTAAACATTTACTATCCTCTCTATGATCTTAAAAATTGCAGCCAGTATGAACTTTATGTGACATCCTTTTCTGGTTTTAAAATGGAAAAGCAATATTTTTTTTCTTGACATTTACCACTACATCACCTACTCTTTCAAGCACCCCACTGCTAACATAATTCATTACTTGAATGATTTTCTTTCAGCTTTGTATTGACTAAAGCAGTTTGTCCAGCAAAATGTAAGTGTGATAAATTAGTTTGCCTAATTTATTACACATTAGGTTTCCTTTAAATATATTCCCTGTCCTACTCATCTGACTTATATGAAAATTTATTTACACACTGTGCGGGTTTCTCTGTGTTAAAGGTGGCAGTAGTGTCCCCATTTTCTCACACTTGCATTCTGATATACCTTTATGATCAACCATGTTTTCACCACTGATTTAATTATAGTTTTCAGGCCATTGTTCTTAAAGTCTTAATTATTCTAGTGCATATTTGGCTTCACCATCTGTGTTATTACCACTTTCAGTCTTTCACAATGTTGCGCAACAACTGCAACTCACACACAGTTCATCCTCAAAAATATACCCACACTAAATATCATTATCTTGAACTTATTTGAGTACTGGCTGACACTCTCAGTACAAGGCCTTCCCTGACAAAGCCCTCTCGAGTTCCTTCATATATCTGTGAAACTCTCCAACAACCTCTGATGCCCCTAGAAGAACTCCACTCACCCTCAGGTCTTTTACTGATTTTTTTGTTTATTGCCCACAGGCACCCACCATAAAAACAGCTTTTTAATCAAATTTGGATCAGGATGAGTTTCTACTTGGGTTGGTCTTGAGAGTGACATTTTCCTGCCCAGTCACATATCTTTCTGTCAGCCTTTATTTAAAAAAAACAAATCTTGTGGTTTTTAAATTGGTGCACAGATGCAATCTTATCTCATTGTCAATTCAAATTGTTATCAGTATATTTTAGAAGGTTCACTGTCAACACCATTAAAAAACATATTTTTACCTTTGACACAGTCTGGAATGTAGGTCTAAACAATATTTTTTAAACTAAGAATAGAGCAGTATTTTCATGGTTTTGGCCTGTTTGGACTTCCACCTTTTATTTCCTTCATTCTGCAACATGTAAACAGAACCAATGTTTTTAAAAATGGACACTCACATCAACTGTAAGTAAAATGCTGATTAAAAAGTCCTATCTTAGAAACATATCTTTTGCAAGTAATAAAGGAAAACAAAGACGTCAACAATTACTTGAGGGGGACAGGGTAACAACACCTATTTTATAACAGTAATGTAATGAGGCTTTTGGGAAATATGGTCTTAACTTTGAGTGCAATACCACCAGCATGAGACAAGCTACACTTATTGTATATATTTGCATAAGGTAATGATACTATTAAAATGCTGTGCCGTTTGGCTGTGATATAGTAGTCTGGTGTTAAAAATATACTACATGAATTTGCATCTGTGTATATTATCAAAGGTTGCACTGAAACCAGAGGGAGAAAAACTACAGAACCTTGGTCAGTTGCTAATAGCAGGACATTTGTTGCACTGATTAGAGCCGTCTCATTGCTGTTCCAAGGTCTACAAATTTAAGTATGCTATTGATATTGTTTTAACTGAGAATGTAAAGTCAAATGACTGAGCTGACCTACACGTCTTTACTTGAGAATTTACAATGAAATGAAAGATTAGACCTAGTCTGAATAACAGTACATGTGAGTGAATTATAGCTTTGGCAGACTAAAACCTGGAAATCAGATATACAATTACAGTGCTCCCCCTAAAATGTCATAAATTTCTGATGAATAATATCAAGTGGTGGCTCTGAGCAATAACTTAAATTATTTGTGTTTGTTTCAGTCTAATTGAACATAGATCTTGTCAGATCAAGGGACCACTTAACAGATGGCCATTTATTACTGGTTTAGAAACACAATCGATTTTCAAACATTTTGGTCAGGCACACGCAACCTGAAAACCTAAATTTCACAGTCTGTCAGACATTTCACATAAACAACGTCATGTACTCTATTTATTGTGTGTGCATGCTCCACAGTGTCAGTGTGACCCCTGTGTACTATTGATTTTAAATGGTTTAGTCCTGAACTGCAGAAATCTTAACTGATGTTCACATGTACCAAAAGGTTTGTTTCTATAAGTTTGTTCATGCTCTAAGTAAACAAATGAGATGAGAATCTTCTGTACATATGTGTTGACAATGCCACTAGTCTGCAATAGTTTTGAGTATTTAAATGTCTTGTTTAATGTATTCTGTTGCTACAGTTGTTGCTTTGTTATATTGAAATATGGGTGTGGAAAGATGCTTTAGTTTTATGATGATGACAGTTGATCCTGTGAAGGAATTCATTAGTGATTGAGCTTGCAGAATATTAAATTTTGATGGATAAGGACAAGAAACAAAATACTCACTGCAAACTGCAAAATAGTGCTGTGGCTAAACTGACTGTCCTGGTGCTAAAGCAATTAGCAAAACAGTTGTTAGTCCTATTACACTGACAGCTAGTGGGTTTACTCACTGTCTTGAGGTTGTGATAGTTGTAAAAACATAAAAAAAGGTCACAATAATTCATTGTCTGGAAGAAACTGTTTTTATGTACCAACACAGATTGTGAACTTTGTGGGAAATTAGTAATTAATCAATTAAAGCCTCAGGTGCAGAGGTCATATTCTCATCTTTGTCTCTTCAATCTAAGATATGCATCAGTCAAAAGAATATTTTAAACCAGCAGCCTCTGTTTAAAGAGTAAATACTTTTTAATTGTAACTTTAACTAGATTAATGATTAATTACTTTCACATGTAGTACTGTTTAGCACAAAATACATAAAGTATTGATTCATTCATAAAAGCAAGTTATCACCCTCTGGGGATTGTTTGGTTTTGAAGTGGGAACTTTTGATGGATCTCTCTGGATTTTTTCTACCTGCACAGAAAAATATGTGCGGACTAAATTCTGTCTTTGCTTTTATCACAGGCTCTTTGTCAGAGTGTGTGTTTTAATCACTGTGCATGTTACAGTGACAGTTACTTATCATTGTGTGTTGCCAAATGCCACAATTTGATTTGTAGTCAAAACAGGGAAATGTCTGAATGCATTTTAATAATTTTATTTTATGACTGATTGTAACTGTGATTATAGGCCATATTGTACTAGCTCAAGGAACAACCATTATCTCTATAAAATAGGACCTATATCTCTCTGACAACATCACAATGGCTCAGTTACTCATTTAAAAAATGTCATTTCCTTTGTATGTGAAATGAAACATATTGTTATTGTACATATTATAGACAGCTGCATGTAGGTTGATCAGTGAGGTGTTCAACCACCAGGTAAGAAAATGTATATCTCTGGGTCCAGGCATTAACACAAAAACAAAACAAAACCAAACAAACAAATCATATCTATAGCTGCCACAGAATAGACTACAAAACAAAAGGGAAAGTATTATGAATATGAATATGCTATGTGTTGTAGTAGTATAAGGAAAAGCAAAAGAATCAGCAGTAGTAAGACACAAACATTCACTTTTCTTTTAGTTGGGATCCTGTTCTCAGTTTAACATATGTCATGTAGTTTGAAGTTACCTTTCAATAGATGGCAGTGTGACCCACATTTTACATGGGAACGTTCTATGTCTTCAAATACAGATAGATTGAAGATTACAACCTCCAATTTCAGTGATTTGAATTGTTGGATTTACTTACTTATCTTGTGCCTATCCTGAGAAAGATGATGAAAATGCAATTTTGTACAATCTTTCTAGACAAACACACCAGAGAGCAGCCTACTGCAACCACTAGTGAAGTAAATGTGTGAGATAAGAAGATCATTTTCCATGTTCAGCGTCCTTCCTGATCATCTAGGGAACTGCACTGGAAATTTTGGAGTCACGGAACATCTTTTCTACATTTTCAGAATAACAAACTCCTCTGTTATTCTGATGAATGAA
>JAUBNQ010000014.1:13596646-13609201 GCA_032353495.1 Ctenopoma kingsleyae | reverse complement strand
CTGGAAATTTTGGAGTCACGGAACATCTTTTCTACATTTTCAGAATAACAAACTCCTCTGTTATTCTGATGAATGAACCATGGGTCCAAGCTCACAAGCTCATTGTCCTCAAATAGGCAATAATTAGTCACTATATTTTGCCAATTATAATGGGAAAAACACAGCTTTTTTGGACACAATAAGCAGAGTTTTAGACTAAATTTATAGGCATGTAACCTTTAGTTAGGCTGAAACAATGTAATGGTTTTCTGTGTAAACTACAGCTTCAGAAGATTTTTGACAATTTTTAGGGAAAAGTGACAGAAAGTTTATTTCTGAAGCAAATTCCAGAACAAAGTGCTTGACAAAACCATAAAATAAATAAATAATTATTCTAAAATCACAAATGTAGTCATTTTTGCTTGGTCAGTGTTTGACAGGTGTGCGTAACTCTAGTCAGTATGTGTTTTATTTTCACATTGATACACCCTGTTTTAAATAATGGAGTATTAAATCCTTCAGGGGCAGCTCAACACCCCGCATGGCTGATTACATCCTGCTTTGATTTAAATGCACTCATCCCTCACAAACAGCCCCCAAACCCCCCCCCGGTCTGCCCGGAAATTAGTGGGCCAGTCAAGATGATTAATAAATGGCTGGTAAATAAATCTGATTTTGTCACTGTTCAGATGACACATCACAGTCAGGGTTCCAATTTTACCCTGCCTTTCCATATTACAACAGAAGTACAAAATGGATGTGTACAGTGGTTTCCCCAGTATTCACAGAAATCTTAACAGAAAAGCATCTTTCAGAGATCGATGTTTGCTTTCCATTGGTCAGCTTTGAAGTTAATTTAAACAGCCAGAGTAGTAAAACAATCACTCTTAGGTTGCACTGCTCACAACTTGTCCACAGCACAGGCTGTGATGAGGTGTTACAAGCAGACTTCACTTTATTTTAAGAGAAAATGGTTAGAAACAAGTTCTTGTAAGAAACAATGATTATACCTGATGCTTGACCTCTTAATTTGAGAAAAATGATGAATCAGAATATGATGCGCAATATCCCTTAGAAAACAAATGAATGTACTTGTATGCAAAACAGACCGCTGATGTGTTTTATATTGCCTGTTGACATTTCAGTGCAGGGCCACCACTGTAAATATATACTGTTGAAAACCAGGACAATACTTGCTATGTGCTTAGAAAAACCCACTGCCCTATTGCTGAACATCGTCTGGTAAAGTAATAGACACAGGCCCCCCTCAGGCTTATGACCAGGAATAGCTGCTGTCCTGATTGTCGTCTCAGTTGGTGGCCACAAATGAGAGGCTTCATGTGTTCAATGTTCATCAATGTTCCTATTTATTCACTTATACGGGTACACAGCAAGCTATGACACAGAGGAAAACAGAATTGATTAACAGAACAAGATTACAGGATGAAAACAAGATTGGCCTGGATAATGCAACATCTAACAGAGATCATTCATTCACACAAATGGGTGGAAAGAGACGCTGGCTGTGTAAAATTAGTTTAATATGCCCCTGAAAGAGCTTTACACTTTGATATATTAATCTACTTTTGGCAAAAGTATGATTATGTCTTATCCCAACCAGTTTTGTGAGAGAAAAGCTCTAGGGTGCACATGTACCATTGATCTTAAATTGAAAGCCTCTGTTTTCTTTTTTCTCCTGCTGATGTTTTAGATCAAATCCATATTAATGGAGAAGATGATAAAAGATAGTCTTATATTTGCTGCAGTTTTTAATAGACGTGTGTTTCAGCTGTAATGATTGTTCCAAGGTATTCCATTTATATTTTTTCAGTGATAACCCATTCTCCATGTCCTGTGAATTATTTGCTCCAAAATAGGCTCAATGACCAATTCCATAAAACTCACAGATGTTTTAGAGCTCACAATGAGAGTACAATGAGACTCAGGAGGCAGAAACAAGGTTACCAATAATGTGATGTCTGAGAAGCTGCATTTTGATTTATTATTGTGCAACATGTGTGAGATGAACACAGGTGGTGCAATCAGAACAAGGGTTGGCATGATTGCATTTTGAGTCTTTCATCAAAGCATCAGTATTCAATGTATTGTCAAGGACTGTACAAATCTGACAAAAATTAACATTTTTGTGTTATCTTGAAATATCACATCTTAATTCTTATTGCTATGTACCACTTGACACTTCTAGCAGATGTGTAGTATATCTACAAAGCCTTTTATCCGTCATTTTATTCTAAAATGTTTGTTTTTTCACACAGTAAATGCATTTGCCTTGTGAATGCAATCCCTCCAATCAGTTTGCTCCCGTTTTTAGTGTGATTACTCCCAAACCAAGTGGAGCAGTGATTAACAGCGAGGGGTATTTCTGCAGTTGCTAAGACGTATGTGGATAGATTGAGGAGTAAATCAACTAATCTGGCAAAATTACGTTTTGATTAGAAAATTATATACACATACTGTGTTACTGTAACAATGGACAACTAGTTAGCACATCAGCAGAACAGTGCAATCAATCAACTAAAAGTAGTTAGAAATATGTAAACATATGTTAAACAGAAATAAAAATAATGGTTCATCAGTGGGTGAATAAACAGGCTCAGCTAAATGTAAAAGTGGTCGAATTAGATGGATAAATGGTTAATATAAAAGACGAATAAAGAGTTGAAATTGTTAGTTCAAAGTAAAGGATATGTAATTGTAATGGATAAACAGAGTTACTGCAGTAGACAGTAATACAGTAGATACATGGTAAATCACCACACTGGTGAGGAGGAGAGGGGGGGTCAGGAAACTGAAGATGACACAGAATATAATCCAGAACAAAAAATAAGTGATGAGGAGGAATCTAGTGATGAAGAGGATGGCAGTGCTGAGGCTACTGTCACATTCAAGTGGGTGGAGGACCTTTGACTCCTCTATAACCCAAACATCATCAGTCCGTAAACATCACAGTGGACAAGCGTCTGGTCGCTTTTAGGGGACACTGCCCTTTCAAACAGTATATGCCAAGCAAGCCTAAATATGGCATAAAAATATGGGTAACATATGATGCCAGGACAAGTTATGCCTGGAACATGCAAGTTTATACCGGGAAACCTGCAGAGAGTGTTCTTGAAAAGAACCAAGGGAAGCGTGGGGTTCTGGCGATGACTGCAAAATAATGTGTCAAGGGACACAACATTGTAATGTTATTGTTCTTGTTAGTTGTTCTTTAATGTACTAAGACACTGATCTTATGAAATTGTAAAGTGTAGTTTTGGATAATTTCTTTTGTAAACAAATTAAATATTCCCAGTCACAACACAACAGGTGTTACTTTATGTGACTGTATAAAATTTTTTAAATGGTTTCAAAACAAATGTCCTTGTTAGCTTTTCACACAAAGTAGTCTGTGATAAACAGTATGCTATGTTTCATCTGATTATTTCTATAGTCAAAGTAATCCAGAAATTCTGTTTTTTAGAACTCAAACTCAACATGTATGAGCTCAGATAAATAACAAATAGAAGTTCAAAACTTGTCATTTCCACAAGAACTCAAGTTGATAAAAATATCTAACACAACAAGTTGTGATAATATATGTATTATTACGTTTTTATGATGGAACGGTCATTTTTGACTGGGAACAGCATGAGGGTTAACTATAGCAATTGATACACTCAATTCAACTGCAGTAAAATAAGACACTAAAAAATCCACTTCAGCCTGTCTGTTGATCCTCCCTCTAGAGCGAAACTTACACTGGGCAGCTGTTAGTGACAGGTGAGGAGAAATGTCAAATTCAGGCTAACAATCAGGAATCTACAGATTTTATACCTAGTCTATTCTAACAGTTCGCTGTAGAGAGGTGAGTACCCCCACCATTACAGTTGAAGTACCCAGATCAAACGCATGGATTCCAAATTACACTGAAAGCACGAGTGCACTGGCTGAAACCTCTAGAGAAATGTATAGTCTAGAGGCTGCATATGTTTCTTTCCAATTTCAAGAAGTCAAGTATCCAAAATTACCAAAAGCCTTTGGGAGCAAAATCCACTTCTTTGTTCAGTCCTAAATGTCTCTGTGGTAATTAGGACTATATGTGTTTTAACTGGCAGAATTGAGGACAAGAAACTCTGGGAGGACACCTTAATGTCATGCTTCATGTAAGTGTGACGGGAACTTAAAAGAAAAAGATAAATATGATTTATATCTGAAGCCACACACAGAAAACTGCCCTAAAGTTACTTTATGTCACCTTTGAGTTTTTCCACCAGGTTACAACACCGCGTCCGCTATATCAAAACATGTAAATCATTTTTCGGGACGCATGATCAACAGCTCTTGCAAAAATGATGGCTGACAAAGCTTTGACATGTGCAGTTAGGTTTTGCAGTTGATGTGGTTGATAGGGTTCATGTGAAATCTCTGCCTGCACAAAAAAAACAAACAAAGTTGTTGATTGCCAGGGATTTACTGCATATGATAGACTCAATGAAACTAGAGACTTTCCATTTTACACTTTATGATTACCAGGCTTTTTGTTTCCCCAAAAGCTGTGCCAGATGAACTCAACCAGGACATAACCTTTTTTTTTCCATGGGACTTACTACTCCTGTATTAACATGTGGTGTGGAAGAAATTGAACATTTCAACCATACCTTTTACCAATATTTTCAATGATTTTCCCATTTACTTTAAAAGTTCCAGTTGTTTATGCACTACTTTTACCTTTTTCAACCATTTAGTCTTATCCACATACTGTAGCTTTAGCTATCCATTTCTAACTATTCCAACTAATATCGCTTGTTTATCCCTTCTTATTATATTAATATTCCATCTGTACCTTACCCAAATCCATTTTTATTTATTTTCTGCTGTTTAAAGAAACAGGACGTGTTCTAGTGATCAAAGACAGTCTCAGTGTTTGCCACAAGTAAAAACACCAATATTCCACCCAGTTCTGTTTGTACTGTGCCTGCTTTGCATCATTCTGTTCTTTCCATCCAGCCTTGTTTTGCTGTGGATTGAGGGGAGGACAAAATAAAGGCGACCGCTGCAATTTCATCCCTATTGGCCCCGTGGCAAATTGGCCCTTTATCAAACAGGGGCCTCATCTATCAAGCCAAAGACGGGTATTGAAATTGCCCCACCAGCCACAAATCAGACCAATGGGTCAGCCTTTATCTCAGACAAGGCCGTCATCACTCTGTAGTGGCTGGAAGGGGAGGAACCAGGCCATTTAAGAGTGTATCCTGCATTTCTCTTCTGCTGCTGGATGCGGCATGCTGCATGACCTCTCTGTGACCAGGAGGAGCTGGATATGGGCCAAATCTGTGTTTCACCTGGATCATTATCTGGCTGAATGCATGTGTTTGATTCTCTTTCACTTTGAAACTCTTTGTCTTTTTTTCCTAATACTTACATACCTGCCCTTGTCTCTTTCCTTATCTCTCATTTGCTCCCTCACTAACACAGGTCTCTCTTTCTTTTTTTTCTTTTTTTTTTTTTTTACCATGGCCACATTTATTTTCTGCAGCCAATCAATGCAAATAGAGAAAGACCATAATGAAGGCCAAGACAGATTGGTGTTGTATTGTCAGCTGTGCCTCTCTACTTGTAAATATTATTCTGCTTGATATGACTAATGGAAGGCTGTGTCCAGGGAATACCTCACAGGGAATGCCATATTCCACACAAGCAGCTATTTGTAATGGTAAGATACCTAGACTGTCTGCTTGGTGCAATCCTGCTGCATGTTGCTTTCAGTACGAATAAGGTAAATGTTATTGTAACTACAATGTTAAAAGATATGTAAACTGATTAAATAGTCCCCTTTCCTCTACTGCTTTATATTGACATGACAATCCATTTACCAGTGGGTCAAAAGTTAGGACAGAATTTTCAGTCTACAACATTTGATTGCAGAAGTGCATTTACGCACAGTGGTACAGAGTGATCAGTCTCACCTGTGATCTATCACCCACTGGCACCCTTCCTCAGCAGATGGCGTCTTTACTTATCATCTCTCATCAATTTCAGGACTTATGGATTTAACTAAAAGCCCATCCACAGTCTAACCCTACTATTAACAATGTTTTAACTGCTCCTCTTTTATTTGATTAGACTCAATTCGATTTTACTCATATGCAGAGACTTGGATATTATCTTTATGTACAGAATCATTAACATAGACCTGCTTTATGCCATGAGACACAAAAGACAGATGAAACATGAATGTATAAGATTTAAATTATAATTTAAATTTCATGCATTCATATTTCCTTATTTATGGTGTTTGAGATGAAATTTCTATAGATCATATATTGTACTATGAAAAAAAGTAGCTGCATCTTGTTACTGCCTGAGAACAAGAGTTTGAAAGACACTGCAATCCAGAGTAGCTATTGATACAAACTTTTTCTCCATGTCACTGAGGGCCCATATTTCTGCACATATTGAGCACTTTCAATTATCTCCGTTTTTGCATTTGATAGTTGGGAAGACTTTTTCTTGCGTGTTTCTGGAAACATTGTATTTACCAAAGACAATGATGAGGTCAGGGAACACAATGAGAGGGTTGATGAGATAGGAACACCAACAGTTAGGCTTTAACTCGATTATCTACCACTGCACTGTGAGGTAAAACTGAAAGTGTGCGCAAACTGTAACAATTATGACAGGTCAAAGTTAGAAAGTCAGTTTGTAAACTGCAAATGTGGATGAATTTTTCAGCAGTAATTTTACTTTTGCATTCTTTTTCCTGTTCCATTTAATTTCTTTTTAGCCATGCTGCTGCATACTCAGATATCAGAAATGAACCTAATCAAGGTGAGTGTATTTTTATTACCAATAAAAATGATGGCCAAAACAAAAATGAAAACCAAGTTGTGATACACTGGATTTTCTTTTACATCAGATTCCTGTGTGTTCCCTACTGCTGCTCACAGCAGTTTAAAATAAATGTAAAGTAATTTTGCAAACATTATCTTTACGTATGTGTGCCAAGTATGAAGTAGACCTTTACAATCCCACTGTTTGCCCTTGGTGCAGAGTGAGAAAATGGAGCACCATGAAATCCTAATCAAATTTAGTGAAAACCAATTCTGAATTCCAAAAGCCTTATCCCATCCCATCCTCTCGACTCAGTATGTTTGAGGTGTTATCAGTCCCTTGGGGAAAGTAGGGGAACTTTGGCCTGCACAGTGTTAGGGAAGGGGAAAATGGAAGTCTTCAGGGAAAAGGACACCCACACACAATGGATGCCCGCAGAAAGTAAAACAGGTCAGGACTCCAGTGGTCTGATAAGGCAGCGGACTCATGAATTAAAGAGTGGTGGAGGAAATATGACATTTTTCTTTTCCATTCTGTCTATCGGGACTATACTCGCTTACCAGTGAAATTACCTGGAGAGAAGTTGGTCCGATAATGGACTGCCAGAGACGAGGTTCACTCTAGTAATTTCTCTCTCCTCATAAGGGCAGATTGCCATTGAAAATTCAAAACACTTTGGGAAATTTGAGAAGCATGGGAGTTACATTATCATAATAGATCATTTGTATCAGCTTAAATACCTATTTTTCTATTGTGTATGACAGAAGCCATCCTTCTGCAAATAATTCCTTATTGGATGAATATTGAATTTACAAGGCTCATTGCGCTTAATTAAAGGAGTCAGTGGGAGCCTGTGTTCATCATTCCCAAAAGTTGTCTATGTTCACTTATGTTAGGGTTTAACAGTAACATATTATATCACTTTATATTCTGAATGCTGCTTTCCAACGATATGGCTCAAACTAAGTTACTCATGCAGATAAAGAGTCAAAAGATCCCTGTGCTGTTGTTTTTGGGGTAAATGAGGACCTTTGTTCTGTCTTCGCTCTTTCTGCAGAGAAGCGGATGATTAATGTGGAAGTGGTAATGGCAGAGGAGGGCAGGGATGCTATGGGTCTTCTTTCTCTAATGATTGGTTTAAGTGAGTGCTATAATGGGCTGGGGTGCCGAGGCCAGTGATTTACGGGACTTCTCCCTGTCGTCATGCCGTTGAGACAGCCTGGAGGGGCTAAACAGAGTTTGGCCATTCCTTTGCAGTAATATAGGAAAAATATATATTTATATATTCACACAAATTATATATGTATGTATATTACTCCGTGTCATTCCTGCAAATGCACATATGGTTATGCATATTTATTGCACGGTAAAAAGAAGCGGAGCAGCCTTGTTCCAAGCTAATCTTTAACTGTGAGTGTGGGTACTGCCATAGAGGTGTGTTCTGGCAAAATGATGAATGGCGCTCACAGAGAGAAAAGCTGGATGCAATGTCTTACCATTTCTTAGCAAAGTTTAAACTTTAATGATCCTCACAGAAGTCATGGCTTAAGTTTTATCAGATGCCTGTGGAGCAATATACATGAAGCAGTTATTTCTCACTTTGAAAAAGGTTAGAATGTCCTCCGCTGGGGTCTTTTGGTGGGCAAACAAAGTGAGGGGAGCCTGAGGGGAGGATAGGTGGGTAAATAGCTTCTCTAATGGAGTCCTAATCTGTGGAGGCAATCTGCAGAGAGCTGCCCCTGGCTGTGCCAGTTGGGATGATGAGACATAGGTGACAGCGTGGCAGATATTATTAGTGGTATCATTGATCAGACAGCCGCAGTGGCTGAGTTGGAGAAAGATGATGGATTCTGTGGCTCCAGCCCAGCTAAGACATAAAGGCTGTCAGGAGCGAGTCAGGGAGGGGCTCAATTCGTCCATGTGCAAAAAAAAAAAAAAAGAAAAAGTAAAGGGTGTTGTTCTGTGCTTTCATGTAAATCAGGCGGGGTCTTGGCCATAGTTCAGATAGAAGGTTTGTTGCATTTGACAGAAGTCATCCATCTCAGGCAATGACATGTTCCAGATGAATGAGTTTGTGTTGTTAAGTTGGAGTACAGACAACGTACTGTATGAGGACTCAGCAAAAAGCAAGAATTATCAGCCTCTTTCCATTTCTCTTGGTTTGGCTATTTTGATCAATCTAACTTGTTTTCTTGACGTATCCTTCACCCATGCTATCTTTAATGAGAAACAGAACTGAGTGCGCTTACTCATTGTGATTTAGGCATCCTGAGCGCATCTCACCCTTTCAACTTCCTGAAGAAAAATTTAATTGAGTCCAAGTGGGATGATCAATACTCACTGGGAGTTTTATAATTTCATGTCAATAATCCTTCCTTACCAACTCACGATTATTGAGGGCTTGGAAGATGGTAAACAAGGCAGAAAAAAATGAACAATAAATGAACAAGACAAAAATGCTAAAGTCAAGGAAGTGGCTCTTTGAGATCTACTAAACATTAGCATTTTATTTTGAAAAGCAGATGTAGTGTTTGTAATGTTCGTCATTTATCTTATCAGTTAGTACTAAACACAAAGCAGAGGTTGATGATAATGTTGTTGGTTGTGTAGTTATTTGTTCATGAATCATCCATCCAGTATGCACTGACACATTTCAAGCTCATCATGATGAGGCATCAGGAATTATCATCTGAGAACCATGAACTGTGAATAGTCATAACTAAGCACTGCATTTGAATATAGTATTTTGACCAAGCTGAAATGTCGCGTTTACATCTAATATTCTCTTTTCTTTTAAAGATTATATTTGGGTATTTTTGCCTTGAATTTGGATTATGTCACGACTTGGCTCAAAATCTATGACAAAAAGTGGAAGAAGTAGGCTGAAGGCAAAAATAAATAAGTCATTTATTGCATAATGAAAACTCAAAATAACAAAAACAAAAGACAGTGAGGTGTGATAATCAGTGTAATCAGCCATGTTGCGTGTTGTTGTGTGTTTGTTTGTGTGCGCAGAAGATATGAAATTCAAGAAATAATGCTGAATGACACAAAGCAACAAAGATGCACAGGGGAGAAGAGAGCTCCAGACTGAGGAAGGTCGGGGACCTGTAGCAGAGAAGCACTGGGCCCAGGTTCTTCCAAATACATCCTTATTGACTCCGCCTCCTGTTACCTGCTGCCTGACAAGAAAAAAAAGAGCATATAAGAGGAAAGGAAACAGATAATATCACAATAAACAGATTGTTTGTTTGGGTCTTCATCATTATATTGGGACACCAATCACTCATTCAGCACACCTTGTTATCATTTTGAGATATTTTCTTTTTGACATCTTACAGCACAAGTGTTGATGTTTTATTAGTATTTGTTTTCTCAGAGACTAGTAATGTCCTCTGATATGACAGCAGATTTTTGAAAATCTCAAATGCAAACTTCTCCCACTGAGACCAAAGACAAGAGAAATAAATGGCTGAATGTATTCAAAGACAAGTACAATATATATTGTTCAATCCAGCATTTCATTGTCAACTTGAATGGTAAACTGGATCTTGGAGTGAAGTTTAACAAGTGCAACTCGAATCATGTCACACATGTTGTGGGCTCTGGTTTGAATACACCCAATTTAATTTCAGTGTCTTTTGTATTATAGCGAAAGACTTCACACATTGTCCCACAGCAGTGTGATCTTTTTATCTTTAGAATTCAGTGTGAATAATATAATTTTCTGCTGACAGCTTTGATACCTATGAATAAGCAAATATCCACTCAGTGAACTGAAAACAGGATTTGAATGATGCAGATTCTCATATTATCAACTCAAATTTAATCAACATAACTGTGGAGCCTTTGATTTTTGAAGTCTCTTTGGGTATGTTCCTAAAATTTGATATCCTTAAAAAATTATTTTTAGTTTAGCGTTGATATTTCTACTGAATAATACTATCTACCTGGAAGAGGTTTAGCATCAATGTTGGTTCAGTGAGTCAGTGAATACACTGATAGGGAATATGCAGTGCAAACTATTTGTGGAAGGATACTCCAAAATGGCCAATATTAAATATATAAATAAGACATTATGAAACAAATTATATCAATGAATACAAAATAAATGAAAATAAATACATAAAAAAGAGATACAAATAATCTAATTAATAAACCTCAAAACACTGAAATGTTAATCCTTTAGCCTAATTTAGTTTTTTATCACTAAAGCAATTTTCCAAGCAATATAAGTCACCTCCAAAGGGAAAACATCACGCTCGTCTGACTCTGAGCTTCACCAGCTAGAGGGCAGAGTTGATCTTGAGCCAAAATTGGGCCCATGCCAACTCTGCAAAGCTCACGACTGAGTTGTGGCACTTCAGAGTCAGCCCCATCCATTCTGCTGGCTCAAGACCAAACACATCTGGGCCACTTTGAAGTGATCACTATAAAATTTATTTTGTCATCATGCAAGGCAGAAATAAAGAGAAAGCTGGACCCTGGATGAGTAAGATTATGGTTTTCTCTCTCACCCCCTCAGTACTTTTGACTGCACCCATCAATCAAAGCAGACTGCGTCTGACCTTGTTTGCACGCTGGACTACACTCACGACAGATCTTTACAGTGTCTTTTCTTGAAGTGTACTCTTCCTGTCCTTCTCTTTCAGGTTGCTGTAGACACAGTAGTTTGCACAAACAGCAACAGAGAGGTGATGGGACTCTCCAATTCATAAAACATCCCATCCCATTACTATCTTTCTTGACTATTTTTATGCTAATCACAATAACTGTAAAAAAAAAAAAAAAACCTGTGTGGTTGTATGACCACTTGTATTCTCTGCCCCTTTGGACTTGGATCTATTAATGATCTATGCACCCACCCATCAAAAATATCCCACTCTAAGCGGTAAAATAAGATCCAGGTGGTAAGAAAAGGAATTTTCCTTCAACTTGCCAGGTGGCTTTGACACCTTCATGCCCTCAATTATCCCTTTGTAGCCTTAACTGTCTCTTGCCTGACCTTCCAAAGCTGCTCATTGTCATTTAGGCTTTACACAGTCTTTTCTAAGACAGTTGCAATTGTTTTCCCTTCTTTAGAGAGCTTTTACTTGACATTGTCTTGTTAACAATATATGTGGTGAAAAGAAGATTCTGTTCATTTCAGCTGACCTAGTGTTTGGGAAAGACAGTGATCCAATTTCTAGGTACTCCATCCATCCAGTTGGTTCAGTTTTTTGTAAAACATTCTGTGTACGATATGATTTAATCAAATATGCCATGCTGGGTGGAAGGTGCAACTCTCACTGTAGCATTTTCCATTCCTTAAACCAACTATGATGCCCTAATGATGGCCGGAGGGGAAATTGTTTACACTGTCATGATGTCTATCTGCATATGCTGCCCTTCCGTACTGAACTTTGCTACTGTAGTGCACATTTGAATATTTTTAAAAAATGTGATTTGCCTTTTTACTAATTTTACTGAAAAGTCCAAACCTCCCACAAGAAGTTATGTGATACTGAGCCGAAGGCACTGACAGGATCCAGAAGTTCATGATGTAGAGATCTCTTCCCTTCGCTTGATTGAATTTGATGCCAAACCACCTTTGTGTGCTTCATACAGTATTTCAACGTAGAATCCTGGAAAATGAGTAGACCAAATTCTGCACACACCTTCTCTTGTCGTCAAGTGGGCAAAGTGCTTCTTGCTCTTCTCCATAAAATGATTTCTAATAAGATCCTATACAGTTCTGATAAATTA
>JAUBNQ010000014.1:13549328-13578284 GCA_032353495.1 Ctenopoma kingsleyae | reverse complement strand
TGTGTGTGTGTGTGTGTGTGTGCATGTATGATTTGGGGTGTATAGTCTACTGCATGTTTGTCCAATAATGCATGTTTGGGTGTTAGTGTGTGTTTTTGTTTGATACGCTTGAATAATTAACAACTTGTTTACATCTTCACTCTTAGTGTGTCAATCAAATGTGAACATGAACACCCTTTCTCACGTAGCGTCGTCATTCTTTAATCCTAGATTTGTGTTTAGAAAATAGAAATAATCTAAATAAATAAACAAACCCCTTAATTGGACAATCACATACATGTTTTTTTAGAACACAGGTTTCATTTTGGTAGTATTGCATGTGAAATGTTAAAATGATTTTTGCTGACTTTTGCTAGAAATAATTCCATTGGCAAATTGAAAACCAATATAACCATGTCTAAAGCTAATGTTCACAAGGATTGGAGGAGTAACCAAAATGTGCTGAAGTAAAAGTTCTTTCACTTTATAATATTCATACAAATTGGGGTTTTATTTGAACCTTTAGACAGACTCAGCCTAGTTGCTTCCAGTCTGTATGTTAAGCTAAAAAAACATGCTGCGACTTGATGTTGTCCCTGAATTTATGCAATAGAGCTGCCAAATAATTATTTTTATGACAAAAAATTGGAAAATTGTTTAGATGACTATGACAAAAAAGTCTTTGAAAACAGTGTTTTTCAGGTGACTGTCTTTTCACCAGGTGATAGCATTACCACAAATATACAGGTAGGCCAAAGACTGATCCAGATCTCACTTGGGTTGATCTTTTCTGGTGAAAGTGAAGAGGAGGAAAAAAAATTCTATCCTGTCAGTAAAACCCCTGGTGTGAAGAGTCTCAGAGGATATTATAACTCTCCAGTCATCTGATTGTTTTTACCGAGAGGTTCTAGGTTGTCTCCATGAGACATTTGCAGTGACAGGCATATTCTGTGTAGAGGAAACCTAAACACCCTCACATGTCAGACTGGCCATCAGGACATCTGGAAATACTCCATATAGCCTGGCATGCTATAGGATGAGATATGGGCAGTTTTTTTTAAACGAGACAGATGACACAGATTGAAGGATTGCCATTTCTTAGTCACTTATAAAAAGTTTCAGTGGTGAAATACAAAAAATTGATATCTCTCACTGTGTGTCTCTGTAATTGTCTTATCTGCATACTGTACAGTTTTCATCACTTGTTCAAAAACGTACTTGAATGCCTGGCATG
Source organism: Ctenopoma kingsleyae (assembly GCA_032353495.1). Lineage (NCBI taxonomy): Eukaryota > Metazoa > Chordata > Actinopteri > Anabantiformes > Anabantidae > Ctenopoma > Ctenopoma kingsleyae. Next base: position 13,577,071 of record JAUBNQ010000014.1, on the reverse strand, counting down.
AAGGGCACTGTGCTAAACAAGAGTGGGAGGATTCCCACTCTGAGTTTTCCTGCTCTTTTGTATTTGTGTGGGCCTGGCCAGAGTGGATTGGGAGGGAAAGTTGAAAAGTTACAAAACCAAAATGGCTTTAGCTTTAATTTAATAATAGCTCTCCCGGTCTCTTTTTCCTTCAGGCTCACAAACACAAGCACACACAGAACGCTGAGTTCAAATTCAAGAAGAACTGGAAACATCAGGATATCTGATAACTTCTACCTGTTTAACCATGATATTGTCGCAACAGATTGAATGACTTAGAGATTATGCACAATGCTAATGTAATCACTGAGCTTTATATGACTGTATCTCTTATGACCAATTGATGCTGTTTTTTTGTTATTCTGTATCTTAATTATTAGTGCCTGGATGTCACAAAACGTTGTGCATCAAAATCCAGATAAAACTGAAATTTTAGTTATAGGTCAGGGGCCAATACTGGTCCTCAAGAGTCACCGAGGGATAAGCTGGAAGGAAAAACAAAAAACATTGCTTTAGCATGACTCTTTCTTTCCCTGAGTGACGCAGAGACAGGAATGCATGTTTTTAATGCATATCCAACAGGCTACGGACTTCTCCACATCTATACATCACTATATACTGTATGTCTGCATCTGTCTGTGCTTTCACAGCAAGGCTAACATCAAGAAGTCATTGATAATGTTCACATTCACAGTGGTGCACAATTTTGTTCCATTTCAAAAATTGTAATCATCATTAACTAAGATTTCATGCAATTGATGATAAATCATTTACCCTTATATAATGCTACCAATACAGTCTTAACTGACTTTCTTTGGTGGTCATCTAGTTTGAACAATTTATTCCCATGAAATAAACAATAGAAAGTCTAAGATTGATGGATAACTAGCTCTTTAAAAATTGGAGTTATTGCGGGTCATTAAACAAGTAAATCAGGTTCCACTTGAGTTCCCAGAAGATTAAGATCAGCCCACCACACTGTAGCTCAGTAAACTTTAATGCTACTGTGTATCAATAAGATCTTTTTTTTTTCAATCACATGTCAGGACTTTAATTTAGTTCAGTTTTATTGTTGTTATTGTGATAGTGCTGTTAGAGATGGTTGAATGTTAGTGCATCAGTTATGGTCAGCTAAGGGTCAGGGATATTTGTTAGTCTCAGTCTGCCCCTGGCACTAACAAACCAAGTAAATTCATTGTTTCCATTAACCTTTTAATTTTCACTGGTTGTTACCCTGATGACATTTCTGTTGCTTCAAAGGTGTTTTTACAGTGTTTGCACCAACTTATAAAAGCACCATTGCTCTTAACACAAATAATGAAGTCACACTGCAAGCAGTTAATGTGTTTTAAAAGAGCAGATTTACATAAATATTTACCTGAGCTGCTAAAATCAGCATTTAAAGTATATATTTTAAGAGCTTGCAGTGGATTTCACAGGGCTGAAGTCATTCTTTGAACTGTTTTGACTCAGTTACAACAGTCTACTGATGAGATGGGCAAAAATCTTGAGATTTTAGACTTTAGAAATTAGATCATCCCATGCCAATGTTAGAAGAGAGGAAGAGTCCAGTGTGACCCTGCATATACATTAGGACTGTGAAATCTAAACTGACATCTACCTCCAGGAGAGCAAAGTCTCGTGGGATATTACTTGTTGGCTCTGACCATCTCCTTGTTTAATCCTGGGGTTGGCAGGGCTGCACGATTCTGGGCAGTGATTCTGTTTAAAGTGTTTAAAGTTTAAACAGCAAAAGCCTATAGAATAAGCTGACTTTGTAGAAAACCCTTGTATGAAACATTTCTCTCCCACTCTCTTGCTTCATTTTTCACTCTTGCTTTTTCCTTAAATGGCTCAAAAGGCATTTCTATGAGCTGTAATGGTCATTACCATAAAACAAGCACCAGGGTGTTTATTACTGGAGGCCTCGACCAGAAAGCAAATAACTGAGCCAGTCTCTTAAACAATGTGTGCCTTCCCCACAGCGAAACATGGGGCAAAGTCAAAGTTTATCACACTAAAAAGAACACAATATGTTGTCTGTAAAGCAATAGCCCTTTAGACAAACACATATTTAATAATATTTTGTCAAATTCAGTGCAATAATGTACTATCATTGAATGAAATGCAGTGTGAGTGATGGAGATTGGCTTGTGTTGTATGACACTGTATTTTATAAAAGGCTCCCATAGAGCAGAAGGAAACACTGCACCAAAGAGCCACATTTCTATTATAAGGGTCACAACACAGAGACACAAGTCATAAAGTGAAAGGTATTCTAAAGTTATGTTGAATACAATTTGTAGTACAACCCCCTTGGATTTTGTATGCTTCAAAAAGCGTGGATCCAGCACTTTGGTCTGGAATAAAAAAAACTCAGTTAGATTTAATTCAAAATTTAACTGAGCCACTAGTCTTCCTAATAGATATAGAATGTATAGCAGAGTAGCTTATACCAGGTGGTTTAATGCAAAGGTTTTCTCTTTTGGGATGCATTACATTTGTAAGTTAATCTATTTGACAATGTGACAATTATCTATATCGAGGCTACACTAGATTAACCACGTGGGAATGATCAAAACACAGGTTCACTGATCCTGAAGATTTATGTATCTCATGTCTTTCCTCAGAAACTTCATTTACGCTTCAGCTCGTACTTGTGACAATGATTAAAGCTGCTGTAATTTTGGGGTCAGTCAGAGGCAGAGGAACAAGCTAAAAAACACCATTGTATGAAAGTATTACATTTTTTGCAAAGTGGTAAAGTTGGTCCAACAACATTAGTCACATTTGATTGTTTATTTCGCTATGGTTGTTCATTCTTGACTTCCAGAATAAATATTTCAAATCGTTAATGTAAACCCAGAAGTCCACCTACTTAACATCAGATAGTATTTCACAGGTCTTAATGCAGTGATAGTAAATGGCTGAGGCATTGTGAATTTTATTGTGTTGTGTTACGTAACCTAGTGAGCTCAGTGGTTGTAGATGGCAGGCAGATCATACTCTCTGTATTTGAGGGCGGGTCACTGTCTTCTGATGTGGATAGCCTCCTTGATCGTCTTTCTGATGCCTCTCGTGGTCTAGAATCTTGTCAGTTTTGGACTGATGTTGTTTGACTGCAGATTGACTGCAAGTTTTTGGTGTTCCCCCAATCTGTTCCCCAGGGTGTGAGTCATCTCCCTTATGTAATGTCTCTCGCAGCTGTTGCACTTGATATTATATACTACTCTAGTCCTGTCTTCCTCTCGAGGCAAGTCTTGTCCTTGGGTTGGATCAGAAAGGCCTTTAAGGTATAGTAGATATTAATGTGATGCGTCTTGAATACTTGAGTGTCAGGTATTCATTCATCCATTCAAAGTTGGCCTTGTGGTCAAGAGAATTTAGGAGTGAATGAAGAGAGGGAGTGACCATCGCAAGAATAAAAGAATAAATCGGCTCAGAAAAATAGCCACAGCTCCGCACAACACTGTGGGAGGGAGTTTGTGTCTGTCCTGCTGTCCTTTCTCTGCCCAGTGCAGTGTGTGTGTGTGACAGACAAGACACACAGACCTGAAACTAGATGCATTTAATGTTTATAATATTTGGAGAGGAGCAGTGCTGTAACAGCCAGCTCTGCTCGGTCAGCTGTAAGTCTGTACTGTGTCTTTGTCTCAAAGCGGTGTCGTCTCTCTCAAATCTTTTGCAGTTGTGAGGGTCAGGGAAAATACATTTATGCATCAACGTGTGCACTGCACATCATCTTTGTATTTGGTCCACAATTTAGGAAGAACACCAGCTTTTATGGACATGGATTTTTTTCATGACGCTAATTAAGGGGATACCTTTGTTATTTTTAAATGCCCTGGGATACCGTATTACTATCCAACTTTAGTTTGGAGAATCTGGACATATATGGAAGACCCAAGATTTATGGAAGTTTTTACAATTTTGCAATGGTAGAGTTACTGTACAGTCAAATGTTGCAGTTTAACTGAAGCAGGATGCAGCAGACAAATCTGTTGGTGAGAGATGATTGTTTGTAGTCTACAGTCATGGGAGCTCAGCAGGAATGATTGCACTCCATAAAGCTGTGGTGGGTCAACTTTACTTTCTGTGCATTTGTCTTGGAGAAATAATAAATTTGGTCTCTCAAGCAAGTCATAGGAATGGTGGAAATACAAAGTGCAGAGGTGACACCACAAGAGACCAGGCTTCACATACTGATGTGTGTGGTTAGTTTTATTTTGTGGCTGTGTTTATGTGCTCTATAGTAAACTGGCTACAGTAAATCCACGTATAGGCAGCAGATGAGTAATCTAATTTCTCATCTGAACTCTATCTCTGACTTATTCTGGAAGCATGGCTCACAGATTTGATTTCTGTATATTGACAAACATGCTGTTTCCTGTTTTCTTTTGTGTGTGTTCTGCGTGTGTGATGGAGCAGACAGTGTAGTGAGGAAAAGGGTAGACAAACACAAGAGAGCTTCTCCTCACAGCGCAAACTGTCTGAATTTTAAAGCTTATTTAGACGTCTACAAGCTAACGTCGCTCTGTGTAATGGTCTCTCATTTCATGCTGCCACTCAACTTTGTCATGTGAACACATACTTATAAAAGCAAGAAAGAAAGATGAATGAAGAAATCTGGCTAAGTTTATACATGGCAGAGAAATAGGCGTTATCCAGGAAAACTCTTCCCAGGGAAATCAGGTTTCACCAATCCCTTACCCCTCAAATAATAAATAACAAATAATCTGGTTACTCGAGACAATCTACAATCTATGTTTCTATTAAAACACATTTGCTAATAATTGGTAGTGTTTAAAAGTAATGTCTTGGACCAAAAAAGAAATGACTTTGTGTCTGCCTTTTGTTAAAATGTTGTCTCCCTCATCAGCCTAAAAGAAGGCTCGTGTAAGAATCCTTACCATGGAAGTATTGCTATTACTTACTAATTTGCACTCAAATAAACTAGTATTTGGTGCAAACTAACAAATATTTTGTGAGTTTTGTTTATTACACCTAAATACTTCAAGCTTTAGATTAGAAAAGACTAGATATATAAAAGCTAAATATTAAAGAGGGGAAATTCTACCAAGCATGCAGTATTTGTGTTGTGAATGGACAACCCAGATAAGAAGGGGTAGTGATACCAGGTGTTTTTTTTTGGCAATAAACAATTTTTAATTGATTCAGTGTATTTAAGGCAGTTCTTGTTCCCTGCTGATACTCTCTTTTTAGCCACCTGGCACACTTTTGGAGAAATGCTCTAAGCATCCAAAGTTCAAACACAAGTGAAAACGCACCTATCAAATAGGTTTTTCTTTGCCTTTGACTTTGATACAAACAGATGTGGACCTTTGCTGCATTGTATGGGTAGTAAAGATGGAACATTTTGGAAAACGTGTCTGGAAAAGCCAGGCAGGTCTAGGGTTGCTCAACGTTTAATGTGACAATTCAGAAAGATGTTGGCTTCAAACAGGATGTCAGGTGAGGTTTTTTTTAAAGTTATAGGACATTATATATCCTATCACTGCCCAGGACATTATATATAAATATTATCTATTTGTAAGCTGTTTTCACATACAGTATGAACTCCGGTCAGTATTTGGAGAATGAGGTCTGGATATTGTATGGAATTGCTATTTCACACATGCAGCACACAACAAGAGACTGTCTGTACCAGACACTGTCTCACTTGGGGAAATAGTCTGTTAGGTTTCGGTGAGGGGTGTTCCCTCGTAGAGTGTGCGCGACATGAAGCGTCTGAAAACGTCTTTAGAAATCTATAGGATGTAGTCCAATTTGGAAAAAGAAATGAGTCTTTTCTGAATGAAAAGAAAGGCTTTGCTTTACTAATAGGATCAAAGACTGAAAGGATGAAAAGGAGAATAATCGATATGTGACAGCATTAGGATGAAAAACTGCCCTGCTTTCCGTCTTCCTTCTAAGTGTTTGGGGGATTGGGAATACAGCACACCTAGCGGTGGCTGGCGTATGAAGATCCGTGTTGATGCACCCTGACGCACATAATCACACAAAAAAAGCGCGTGCACGACATCACTAAAGCTTTTGTGACACATTGTAGCTGCGCACTGTAAACACACACACAGAAACACACAGAGACTCATCTCCTTGGGCAAACAACTTCACAGCTACCCAACTGGGAAAGGATCACACTCTGCAGGAGGTCTAGAGACAATTAGCATAACTAACAGAACACTCACTGCACACCCAGCAATTCAGAGGGAAATGAAAATGAACCTATGCAATTAAAGCAGAGAAAGAATGTTAACATTTTTTTGTCACTTCTTGTGTGAAAGATTGACAGAGAAAGATCACATATTTACAGTTTCTCGCTTCACCAGCTTTGGTCCCACAAGGCAATGGAGGTACAATACGTGATCTCCTCTCTTACAAGACTGTCACTTGGGCTTCAGCCTCATGCTGAGGCGGCTTCACACTGCATCACTTCACGGAAGCACAGCGAGGAAGTTTTTTAGCAAAAGCCCATAAGCTTTTTTGTATTTCGGAAGAGAGTTGTATTGTGTCAGTTTGTGTGTGTGAATGCTGCAGGTACTGAGGTAGGGCTGATGACAGTGGCTATTGCTTTTATTTGCACAGGTCAGGGCAGGAGGCTATTACCTTAGTGATTCTTTTTTTTGTTTTGTCCAGCAGAAAAACGTGATTGATAACAGTGGAAATGGTATCAATGTGCAGCACTGCTGTGCAGTCTTTGTTTCTGTAGGTTTTCACAGACACCATATGTTACTTTTGCCTGTCTGTCTCTATTAATCTGTCTTGTTATTGCATGGTTTGTAGTGTCTCACTCTGGTTAAGAACTGTTCCTCTTTGACCGATTTACCACCGGATTCGTCACGTTAAGAGACAGAAAAATAACCACTTGAAAAGTTCTGAGTAGCTCAACAACTGCAAAAGAAAAAAAAAAACTCCACACAGACAGATAAATTTTAATTTCAAACTTGATAGACACTTCGGAATTGAAACCTGAGGGGAAACTATTCCACACCTTTAGGAATATGGCTCCCAAACCGAGGCTCAATTCCCTTACCAATTTTCAGCAACAGTGCCTCAAGAGAGGTAAACATTGCTGAGAGCTGCAGCCAATAAAAAAATGTATTAGCAATACAACTTCCATCTTCCAAAACCTATATCTGTATAGGTGTTAATACTTTCATGCAATAAACCAAGTGAGGTTAAGAACACTTCAACCATAGTGATAAATAGATTGGAATAGTCTCTGCACTTTATAAACGTATTAATTGTGTGCTATTTGCCCTTGGATTACTGGAAATATGCAGTTGTGCTTGGAAAATATGATAAGTGATGCCAAATAAAGCAGATAAAATGCTTATTCTGTATGGTAATATGCTAGCTATGGTACACAATTTATTCAAGATGGTTTTATGGTACATAGAGTAACTTTGTGTAGGAACGGGCTATAGGGTCATCCACACTTATATTACTCGTATATTACCAAGGTTTCGCGGATTGCTTTTCAGTAGCTGTATGTATGTATGGTTTACTTGGCTGAGTGATTCACTGGCCACGAGAAAGAGACACAGATTTCGATCGATCTGTGGGCTTCAGGCCAGAGCTGAGCTCAAAATTGGGAGCAGTCTTAAAAACTGTTATTGGACCATTTCTAGTTAACAGTAAATGTGCTGCCAGTTGGTAGGCCTTATTAGGTCAGAAAATTGCAATGTGTGCGGCAGTGGAACAGATGTCATCTCAAAATGAGAAAAATCTGTTTTGAGCTTCAACGGTTGAGTGTCATCTCCTCAACTGTAGCATAGCCTGCCAAAAAATGAATGTGTAATCAGATTCACAATAATCAGAAATGTAGTTCCACACATCTGGTCTCTCTTCATTGATACTCTCTTAAATTCTTCCCCAGTCATCCTCCTCATCTATTCCCTTCTTTCCCCTCTACCACCTCCATGCCTTTATCGTTTTTCTACATCTTATCTTTTCCTTGCTCTACTTTCTCTTTTCACTTCATTACTCTTTTTCTCACGTTCAATTTTTTTTATCATATCAGTTTTCAGATTAATATTTGACCAATGTCTTTCCTCAAACCAGTATAATATCTAGGAATGCTTGAATATTACTGAAGCTAAACAAATGAATACGAGATCATAGAATTTTCTCCAATACAGGTCAAAGAACAAAGATGATTTGTGTAGCTTTTTCTCTAGGTTTTATTAAAGGAATATTTCAGGAAATTTTGAGTTCCACAAGTTAGAGTGAACAGATAATATGTGTGGTGTTGTATAATTAAATGATAAATAATAAATAAAGACATTCTCCCAGTACAGTAAATGTGTTCAATCAATCAATCAATTAATCCACCAAGATAATGTTATTCACGTAAAAGGTTGACATTTTGGGAAATAAGCTTAGCAACGTTCTTGCCAAGACTGAGCCAAGACTTAAGTGAGCAGATTGAAACCCTCCGTCTGTACAGTAAACTCAAACTCAAAAAGCTAATACACATTTTTTCCAAATATTTCCTTTAGTTCTCATGAAGAGATAAATAATTACTTCTGTTTAGTAATGTACTTATGTAAATATTATATACTGTTCTTCTGCTAATATTGCTCTATATATTTGTGTAATGTGTTTTGTTTTTTATTATATGGATATACTGAAGTATAAAAAAATGAATACTCATAATATTATAGAGCCAACTATGTGGGTCCATGAACTCATTACTTTAACTCCCCCATCATCTGTGCCCTTTACGTTTCTTTAGAATTTAATAAACTAAACCAAATGTGAATTCTCACCTGAATCAATCCTAATAGAATAGAAATGTCACGTTGAACTCTGATTTTGCATGGTCAATCTTTGTGTGACTTCAATTAAAGCTACAATATGTAATTTAAGCTAGCACTAGCATGAGATTGAAAATCAGTATTCTCTGCTCTGCCCACCCTGCCCCCTCTCTGCTCTGCTATGCTCTGCTACCCTATGTTCAGCCATGCTTTGCACAGCTTTTCAGTTATTAGTAGTTATCAAATTATAATAGTAATTAATGAAATAAAGGATAGGATTCTGAAAAAAACGTACTAATGAAGCAGAAATAGTTAATAGTTAAAACTTAGAGCATGTTTGTGTTAAAAATATTTGAAAAATACAAATATACTAATATAAAATGTATATATGTATGTATATATAAAAATGCATACTGCATACAAATGTACATGCACACACTGTAGCTTTAAGGTATGGAAGATCATGTAAGTGCATACAAAAATCTCTGCCTGCATTTTTGAGGCTTTTCGCTCATATGGACACAGTTCCAAAATTTAACACAGGAGATTACAAGGCTTTGGCAAACTGGTTGATCAGATTACCCTAAATATCTGATCACTTAAAGGCCATAATGTGTATTTTCAGTCCTTTTAATCTATGCTTACCATGTGCCAACATATTCAATGCAATAAGAGTGATTTTACAGTGTCTCTCATTTGGTCATCCTGTCCCCAATTCTCACATGAGAATAGGGCCAGATGTGGGCCAAGTGTCTTAGCAATAGAGAATAAATCAGTTCTTAAAAGGTCCATATAGGGGTGAGACAGAATGTATCCAAAGCCAAGGATTTAAAGAGAGACCTGAAATCCCCTTTGTTTCGCTGTGGGCTTGAGGCTGAGTGAGTGAGCCTTGTGTGAGTTCTTGGTACTGGTCTTGGGCCTCTTGGGTGCCAGCATTTTCCAGCAGGTAATTGGGCCTCTCTGAGGCTGTCTGTGTAATCTCTATGAATACAGTGTGAAAGCAGGCTTCTCGCTTTCCAAAGTAGGCATGGAAGGACACCACTTTTTATTTAAGGTAACTGATGAGGTCGACAGTTGGACTGATGTGGTCCACTCACACTCACCACTTAGCACTCACAGCCTGAGGTGTGATTTCTATCACTGCTTTCATTTTATTTTGTCTCTCATACTTTTGATGTGGCTTTTCAGGAGGTTCATAGATAGATTTGGTTTTAGATTCACTTAAAATAATTTCATTCAAAAATACATTGCAAATATATGACGTCTTTATATAATCTTTATATGATTTTGCCACACTTAGAAAAACACGTCAAAATAAATACAAAACTATGGCAAGGTAAAATTCACCTGACACCTTGCAACTCTAATTGCTCAAGTCATGAGACTTTTTACAGATCTGTTGAGAACCCCTGTGATATACTGACATGGTGTTAACAAAACCTGACAGTACAGTATGCTACATTTGTTCTTGTTATACAGTACAATCTTTGTCCTACATCTCACATGCAGGAGGCAGAAAAGCCTGTCCTACAATGTCTATCCGCAACAACAGATGTGTAGTCTTAGTTTAAGCCATAACAACTTGTTGTGAAACAAGATACAATGCTATATGAAAAGATATAATACACTATATAATTGACATTATTGTTAACATCATATCAAGTAGTTTTCTTTTTTAATTTGGTGATCCCTTGCATTACAGCGTCTGTATCTATTGACTTGTTGCTACTAAATGTTCTAACAATGGACTGTTAATGTGTCTATTGCCTATAGCAGTACAGTAACAATATTATAATGAATATTTAAAAAAGCATTTTACATATACTGTACAAAACATGCATTATGAATCACTGTAAATATCCTGGAGGACAGCGTAAAAATATTTGCAAATCCTTAAAATTTGCAGTTTTCATGGAGTCCTGTTCAAGTAGTACTGGTGCTGAAAAACGGACAACAAAACAAGGGAAATTGAACCTAAAAACTGTATCGATACAAAGTAAAGAAGAAGTGAGAAAGTAAAAACAGCAGTTGGAATTGAGCTGACATAAACATAATTTAGATTACCTTTGATTATATTGAGGAAACCTGCAAACTTGCTCTAAAACTGCAGCTTGGTAACTCTTGCATCACCGCAGCAAGTTTTGTCTCTGCAGTTCTGTTTGATTTGCTATACGCAGTCCAAATACTTATCTTGCCATTTTTCGGTTGGATTTCCTCATAAGCAGGGATATACCTCCAATCTGTAAGGCTAAATAACTACCACTTCCAAACCTGATGTTGTACAGGGCAGAGGTTCTTTCATGTGTAGATTTGATAAAATTATGCTGTGGTGAACTCATTAGATTGGATTTACATTTACTGTAGAGATTTTCTTGTGCTCCATCCCCTCTGAACCTCCTCACCAGCAGTGCAATCACAGGATTCTGATGACCTGACATTTCCTGGTCAGCTCTCCACTGCCAAAGCACTGCACACTCACAAAGTCGTGTCTGCTCATCAAAGCTGGGAAATGGCGCCATGCTGTTTTTAAATTCATGGTTCACTTTGCTATATTAAAGACTCTCATGGTTTTGTAATGGTTCTAGCTTGTTAATTAAGTGGGTCAGAAAGCAGATCAAAGGCCTGTGGTAGTTCCAGCTACTATTTCAGACCATATCGACTGTGTAGAGCCAAGATATGAACTTTGTCATTCAGTCAAAGATGGGAGCCATCACTCATCCTGTGTGTTGTAAAGCATAAATCATATTTGTTATTGATGAATAATCATTTAATAAATATTTTATTTTGAAATTTGAAAATTGAATTGAAACAGTAGGGAATTATAGTCATCGCATCATACTTTATATTTGTAAGTTTATTTTACTTAAGTGTTGCTGGGTTGTCTATGGGCAGATCTGCAGGATGACTGACTGTTTTAGGTTAGTCTGTTTAAAGAAAGCAGTGGATCAAATTGTGAGAAAAAAAATAAAACGTTATAGAGGTAGCCATCAATCATAAACCCCCGTTTTTCCTGCTGTCAAATTACCTCTGCACCATCATGCCACCCCCAACTGCAATTTTATAGAAAAAGAACACTTTATCTTTCCAGCTGTCACAGGAATGATCAGCTAGTTGATTATGACATTAGCGTTGTGGTATTGCCAATTAAGTTTCACCGTTCAACATTTAGGGCTGAATAAGCCGCTGCACACCCTGAAGTGCAAACAGCATGCAAAACATGCAGGATAAGGTATGTGTATGAATATTAACATCATAAATTGTCTCTGTATTTCCATTTGCTTGCAGCTTTTCTTTCATAATTATTTTTTTTCTCATTTTTTCAGTGATATGATATTACACAGCAGAATAATAGTGGTAGAATAAAAGGAAGGATTGAGGGCTTATCTAGCTCTGCAGGTGTGGTATTACAGTCTTCTCAATGGGAATCAGACTTGTGGTGTGAAGTATAAGCTCCTGCACTGTGCAGAGCATTGTGTGCATAATCCCAGTGCACTTTCCCATAACTGGGAGCTGGGACAAAGTGAAGGGCACACAGTCTGTTGGCAGTATGACACTGACACTCAGCCATTGAGAGGGGGGCACAGGTGCTTGTTGTGCTTTGTTTGGTTGGAATACTGCAGTGGCTCAGCACTGCCAGCGAGAAATCTTCTTCAGTCCAACGTAAAGGCTGAGTCTGTCTTTCTTTCAGTGATAAATAAAACACAAAAGAAGAATACACACAATACAAATGATGGGTTGATAATGTTATTAGTGAAGAGAAAGCTTAAGACAAATTTTAGTGTACTGACAAATGGGTTCAATGCAGCTGAAACTAATGTCCCACTAAATATAGTATTATCTTCAATCAAGATCATTATATATTATTAGTGATGTAATACATTTGGATGGATCATCCTTCAAAGCATGGCAGGAAAATGAAATGCATCTATTTTCATTATGTATACTCATCTATTTTTGTGCTACACAATGTTCAGCTCAGCTAATCAAAAATCTGTCCCAAACTTGTGTTATGTACTCATCTATTTTCATTCTACATTGTGGTAAAATGACACAGTGGATCTGGACCACTGAATATTCAGCGAGTCTTTGTAGACTAATTATAATGTGTGCCTTCATAAACTTGGGGACTGCATGCGGTAACTGAATAAGGCAGAGAAAAAATTAAATTGATTTCTTCCTTTGATGCAGCTGTGTTGTGTGCACAAGTGCCTGATGAGGGGCTGCGTGGAGTAACAAAATCTTATTTTTTATTTCTTTTGTATGATAATTTAGGCCAGCTACAGTACATCGCATTGTGCCGAATCCCTGCCTCAGCACAAGGATTGCAGGAAATCTATTCTGAGCTGTGATGAATTTAATGGAACATTTTATTGGTGCAGGTCATGTTTGCGGCGTTGGAGCATTGTAATGAAGAAGAATGTTGAGGAATGTTGAGGAGGTGGAACATTAAAATGCCTCCGGCAGGTTCTGCTTACTATTGAATGGGAAATAAGTCCATCATGGTGAAGGCTCGCTCAAAACAAGTAATGATTAATGGGAGTTTGGATGTGTTTGCACACGTTTGCTGATTGAGTATATGCAGCATGTGCATATAGACACACAAAGACTGAGATATACGAATACAAATACAGTCATATGAACAAATGTGCTCACTCTAATATACTTATTTCAGCATTCCAGCAACTTGCTCGCAATTGTGCACACACACTCACACATACACATAAATGGAAGCAACAATACACCAGGAGTGTATACAGTACTTTGTTGTGAAAAATGTATAAAAAGAAAAATACTTATACTACACTTACACTACTACTCTATAATTTAATTATAATAAAAAATTATTCACAGACACATATGTGCTCATTACATTCTGTCACATGGCTTAGCATGTGCCATTTCAAACTTGCTGTATGGGCCTATTGCCACATACTGCAAACAGTTTCTATTCAGCTCTCCCATCCATCTACAGAAGATATGCACAGGCATACACCCACCACTCCCTTAAACACAGAGTTTTTGATCATACTCTTTTTGTACATATTTGAATAGAGTGCTGTAACTGCAGTGCACAAAGAGTGTATGCAAATATTCAACATTGTTATGGTTTTTGAAACTTAGGAACAATCTGCAAAGAAAATTTGATTGAAGAAAACTGACTGAAAAGACTGCTTACGGTTTGAGAGGCCTGTTGAGGACACGAATTCGAGACAAAAACTGAACATTTCAAAGCATAATAAACTGGATCGTTTGGATGGTAATACAAAATAAAACTAATATTTTCCAAGCCAGATTCTAACGTGCTTTCCAGAGTATTGTTTTGTTTTGCACTTGAAGGCATTTCAGGTGTCGCTATTGTAGACTAGACTAGACTAGACTATTATTGTAGAAAAATGTATAGTGACTTCTCTATAAACTAGAATAGCTGAAGCTGGAGTGATGGGGCATCACACTGTTGCTGAGTCAGGTCAGTCTGAGTCGCCAGAGGGCATCCACTCAGAATATGGAGGATGTTCGTATATTAATGAAGGCACTGTCAGTCACTTCATGTTAGAACACTTCTTGTTGCTTTGGGTTTGCACAGATGGCAACACAATTAAACTATGATTCAGCACATTACAGCTGCTGTAACATGAACTGTTTTTTAACCGTTTTCACTTCAGAGTGAAAGTAGAAATCAGCTGTCATGTTGGGTCTTGAGTCATGTTATAACTTTTTCTAAGCGTTTTAATTAACCAAATATAGCATGCACAATTGTTGTGTAAACTAGTCTTATCATTAACTTCAACACCTTAAGTTAAAAATCAGTTAGCGAGTCAGTTTGGGAGTTGGAAAGTACAACAGGATATTATGAATATTTCAAAGAGACCAAGAGACTTGTTAATGCCACTTTAACTTGCGGTTAGAGTTAGACACATTGATGTATAGACATGATCTGGGGCTACAAGTATTATAATAACAATAATGACATACTTTATTGTTCCCCTTGGGTAAATAGTTGTACTATAGCATAGCACTGTAGTATGTTAAGTATATTACTGCAGCAAGAGATTACCTTTGTTTTCACCTTGCAGACAAAAACAAACAACTGTAAAGTGGACCATGCTAACAAAAGCATCACAATACATTGATAAAGTGAAATTGAAACCTTCCACAAGTGAGCAGATGGTTTTTGTGTACTCCCAACAATTGATTTTGTGCTCAAACCTCACTACAGGGCATCTTGGAGGATGTATGGGGCATATTTATTTCACACACTACTATTCATGTCGTAACTCATATACTATCAGCTAATGGTTCTGCCTGATAATCACTTTTATCACAGGTCCCTCCACAGAGATCAGCAACTAGGGAATGAATGTGCATTTGACTGCACAGTTTGCTTGTTGAGTGTAATCATTAACATTCTAACCCTATAGTGTAAGAGAACAAAAATGAGAGCTGACCCCACATGTTCAAATCACTGCACACACACCTATTTAAGCATCTGCTGAATGATTGTGGCAGCGGTGGCCCCAGCTGCTGATAATTGAGAGGGTACCTAAATACCATCTGCATGTCAGTGAGAAAACGTCACCTTTAGAGGAGTGTGAGTTTCAGGGAAATGACCAGCATGCTGCTAACAGACAACAGACTAATGCCCAGGAGCTGCTCAGTGACCCATGAAAAGATATGACAGTGTCATAACAGCCATCTGGTCTACCTCTACTGGTTCTATTAATAAATCTCCTGAGTAAGCAGAGGAAGAGACGAGCGGGGCATGCAGAATAGTTACATGTTTGACATGTAACTATTCTGCATCCCCCGCTTTTATTTTGTACTTTTTTCACTCTTGTTTTCCTCATACTTCCTCATACTTCTTCTTGCTTACTTTCTGAAACTTCTTTTCTTACACACACACACACATATAAGGCATATTTACAGACATTAATTTTCGCTTCCACCAGCTGTCATGTGTGCATGCTGAGGGGATCGTCCATAGAGGCTGATGACTCAGGGCTCCGTGCCAACAGACTCCCCATAAATAAATGTATTCTGTGTTCCTGTAATGTATTTTTCTGAATATTCTATCCATTAGTCTTGAACTGCTTAATTTCTTCACTTTTGTTTAACTACAAACAAGTTAAACTTTCCTAAAAAGCTTTAAAAAATGACACCACAGTGATGCATTACATGAGACTAAATGAAACAAATGGAACAGATTACAACATTTGTCTTGTGCAAAGAAAAACTAAATTGCCAAGATAGATTTTGAAGTGGAAACAAACTGTGTAAGCAGATTAATCAACTCTACTGTATCTGAAATAAATCTGTTGAGTTGTTAAAAGTTTTGCTTGACAGGGGGATATAGGAACATGTCAGGATCTAGTTACAGAGCCTTAATGTGCTCTACACTCAATGCAATAGAAAAAAGGCAGCAAAAGCTTTTTTTTTTTTTTAAAGCATTATTTTCCTTACTGGTAAACATTTATCTTGATACACTGACTCACAGGCCTGTCACTGGACATTATTTTCAGCAAAAAAAACAACCAAAGAAATCAGGAGATTGTGAACAGGTTTGTTAGAGAAACTAAAACAGAACTGTGTTTTTGGCACACAATAATTATATTTCAATCATGCAAATGAGTTCGGTTTTGGTATTTAAAGGGCTGTTGGAGTGTGTAATTGAAAATGCAAAAGATTGTCTCGCATCAAAATATCGTGGAATGCGCTGGCTGGCTGCTAATCAGAATGGCCCCCATGTGCCGCGCACACTGAATCGCTGCCTCGATCTCTCTAGAATTGAATCGTTTTATCTTAATTAACTGTGCAGAATCCATCCAGGTTTGTGAGAGTGCCAATTTCTTTCACCCATCATCTTGCTTTTTTTTCCCAGTGAGCACATAGCTAAAAAGGAAAAGATATATATTGTTGGAACTGACTGTGATATCTATTAAGGAGCAGTGATCGAAGGGTAGGATGCTGTTAGTTTACTGTAGTCGCACAGACCGTATCTTAAACAGATTGTCTGCTCACTGCTGTCTGTGCTGCTGCGGTAATTTACAGTAGCTTGGTAGCATATTATGCCACACCTCCTCATTTTCATCTGTCCTTCCTTCACTTGTGTGTGTTTGTGACAGTATTTTATGAACTAGTACCCAGTATTTTACATCAGGTGATGAAAATTCTTAGTGCCCTTCAGATGCAAGAGAAACAAGTAGAAATCATTTACAGTTTAAGAATTATTTGTTTTTGGCCTTTCACTTTATAACTACACTTTGTCTTATGTGTATTATCTTTTACTAGCAACAGCTTTCCATTAATGTCAATCTCATCAGTGTGGTTTTGGATCTGACGGAGTGTGAGAGATTTGTGTTTCATCTCCCACTGTGAACCTCAGCAGCCAGGTACACAAGTAAAATCAAATGATATTAGCAGAAAAAGATGGGAACGTCACATATATTTAATAAACAAAAGGCAATTTTGTTGTTAAAGTTGATTTAAAATGTTATTCTTCCATACCTACATATTGTTACTGACTGATAATCCTGAGACACTACAGATAATTTCCTCAGTAACAGGCGATTAAATGAAATCATGTTCTCAGTTTGATCCCACTGTCCACCATTATCTGAGCATGTAATTTCACAGCTTTAATTGCAAGCAGCAATTAAGTAGCCTCTGCTAATTGCTCCATAATGGACACACTGAACATGAATAATGATGAATTAATTTAAATTCTGTTTTTGCCTAGCCCGTAAGATAAATTCAGAGAGGTCATTTTGTTATAGCAAAGTGATGCTAAAGACAAGCTTTCCCCTCAAGCATCTATACGCTGCTAGTGTCCTAAGCTCCTGCCTCAATTAAAACAATCTGAATTTGAAAATGTAAAAGTTGAATCATTTGGGCTTTGGGGGAATCTTGCTGGATGAGGACAGATAACAAAGAGAAAAGACTGTGAAAAAAAATAAAGGCAGCAGCCGCTGCAATCTCAGCGTGGTTATTACACAGCAGAACCTACCCATTTGTGCTTGGAGCCAAGGTCACATCAGACAATTTTAACAGTAATTCTACACCTGACTTGACCATCCCAGCATCCCGGGCAGATTATCCTGTAGTGTGAAAAGGCTTGGGACTGCAGAGTGTGGCACTGCGGGCTGACGAGATGTTTTCAAACATGTCTGATTTTATCTGGCTCACGTAGTGTGAAGTGTTACAAGACTCACCGAGGCTGAAATCTGAGAGCAGCATCGACAACAGATAATCAGAGTTTAGACACAGGAACAAGAAATAAAAAAAGAGAATGGACTGGAGGTTTAACAACACTCAGTCATGCAGGCAATTTACATCAGCAAAAGCTCGGCTTGTTCTACACGATAGGTTGCAAATTTGTTGGAAAGAACACTGAACTGGTGAAGCGGCCGTAATAACTTGAACAGTAATTTTGTGCAATTGCAAATAAAGGCAAATTACACACCATTCATTGTCAATGTAAATGCTAACATTAATAATAATGACATTTTCAAATACATTTTATTGTTAATGTAGCTTCTGGGAAATAAGACATGCAACAATAACAGGTTTATTTTCTCTAGTGGTTGGTGTGTACCTCAGTGTGAGCAGCTCCTTAATGGGATTCAGACCAGATCAGAACATTAAATTACACTAATTTGCCAGATGCTTTTGTCCAAAGTGGCTTTTTCAGCCACAGCAATTCAGGGTTCCTTGACTTGCTAGAGGACACTTTGACATGTGGACAGGAGGAGTTTTGGGGGAAACCCAAACAGTGGAAACAGTGGATGTCAATGAAGAACAGATTCATTCTAATTATTATATAACTTTAAAGGATCAACCAGTGATTAAGCATGTTATGACAAACTGTACATACAGGTCATTCATTCGCGATACAGATTTTTCAGTCTTCCTCTTTTCTGTGGCATTTGTTGATATTTACTTCAAAATCAACTTGCAGAGAATTTATTCTACAGTTATAGTTTCATAAAAAGCAATCAACCAAAATGTGTAGGTTAAATCCTTTTTCACATACGCTCAGTGTCTAGAGAATCAGGCTCAGACATTGTGTGGAGTTACTTGTTCACACATGCAGCACACAGCAGGACGTAGTTCGTGTGAGATACGTTCTCACTTAGGGGAAATGGTCTGTTTGGTTTTGATGAGGGGTGGTCCCTGAGCAGAGCGTGCAGGAGGCATGATGTGACACCAAAACTACACTGGGGAAATCAATGTGTTTTGTTTATAGTTCATCAAACTACAGTGCATTATGTAACATGTAACCCCAGTTCCCAGAAGGCGAGAAGTGCAGTACCACAACAGAAAGCTTGTTTGCTGTGAATCCTCCGGACAGTTAACTGCTGTATTCACACATGGGCTCACGGGGACACTACACAGACTCTGCTCTAAGGGTGCTTGCAAGTCTGTTTGATGTCTGAGCCGACTTATTCGGACATTTGTGTGTTTGTTTCATTTGACCATGAGTGTTTGTTGGCTTGTGGGGAGTCATGCCTAGATTAAAAAAAAAAATCTCTATGGCACCTATATTGTTCGTCAAGTTACATTATTATTGGCCTGTAGTGTACAAACCCCATTCACAGAAAAAGCAGGCACTTTTTCTAAAATGCAGTAAAAATTGCATATTTGTTAATTAATTTGTTTGCACATTTATTTATCTGACAAAAGTAGAAAGGAAATATCCCACTTAATTGTTTTTTTTGTAAATATAAGCAGACTTAGTTTTATATGTGAGTTTTATGCCTACAATACACTCAGAAAGTTGGGAGGGAGGCTTATTTACCGCTGTGTTACATCAACTGTCTTTTTAATTATACTTTTTCATTATTTGGGAACTGAAGAGAATAATTGCTGTGGTTTTGCATATGGAATAATTTGTCCATCCTTGCCGGGTGTAAGACTTCAGCTGCTCAACAGTTTGTGGTCAGTGTTGTTTGATTCTCCTCTTCATGATGCACCATGACTGCAGACATGCCACTCAAACACGCACTCTGTGTTTACAAAGCCACGCTGTTGTAGCACATACAGAAGGTCTGGCATTGTCCTGCTGAAATATTCCACCAACCTCCCTGCGAAAAGATGCTGGCTTGATGCCAACATATCACTTGAAAATCTGAATATATCTTCACACAGGATACCTTAACACTGTGTGCTTGAAGATCACACACTCAGCAGTGGTTTCCACCTTTAGCCTTTACACACTGAGATTATCCCAGAATCCCTAATCCTTCTCACAATCTGATATAATGTAGATCAGGGGTAGCCAACCCAGGCAGGGACAGCTGGAAAACAATCAGGATAGTAGCCCTCAAGGACCAGGGTTGGCTACCCCTGCTGTAGATGGTTTAAATGGATCTCATTTCTTTGCCATCTTATATTGAGAAATATTCTTTTTGAGCTGATCGACATTTCTCTTATAAAGTTTGGCACAAAGTGCTGAGCCGTAACTCATCTTTGCCTGCAAACACTGAACCTTTGGAGGAATCTGCTTTCATAGTCATGCATGAGACCCTCACCTGTTACCAATGAACCTTCTCACTCTGGAATCATCAAGAACAGTTTTGTATCTGTCACAACCTTTTTTGTGTATGTCGCATGCAAAATACAATTAGGTTGGTCAGTGAAAAAAGCTTCAACTTTACTAAAAATTGAGTTTGTGGATGAAGTAGTGGAATCTGATTTCCATGATGACACGAAAGTAGGCTGCAGCACAACACATACAATCTGTCTTATTATCTCAAATACAAACAAAGAACAAACAGGGACATTGTGAAAAGTATAATGCAAATTTGAAAGCTTAATTATCGTAGTAAAAACAGCCATTTATCCATCATAACAGATAGAAAACAACAGACTGATAAAAAGTGCCAACTTTTCTTCATATCAGAAGATATAAAGAGATGGCAAAACAAAACATTGGAATTTGTTTTCATACAAACTGATTGAAAAGAAAAAGAAAACTAAAGATGCTTTTCGTGCCATTGATGCCTTTCCCACACTTCAAGCTTGGCTAAATGAAAGACAAATGTGTCTAATTAGTCAGGCAGCAGGTGCAGTAAAATGGTTGGTTTTGGCGATGGGGAGCATCTCCTCTGGCTTGCTGTAAATATTGACTGTTGTAGATTGGTTGTAGAGAGCAGAGCACAGCGGAAAGGCAGCTGACCGTGACAGTAGCTGTGACAGCCGTTGTACACTTCCTCTCAGCTTGCCATACAGAGTCAGTGTCGTCTGTGTTTGGGGATGGATCCACTGTTCCTAAGTGTTTGTGTATGCATGAGTGTGCGTTTGCCTTTGTCTGTCTCTTTATGGCTGTAGACAGAATGCTTTTATGTACTATGCCTATGGTGCAGATTTGTGTGACTGAAACATTGTCCGATAAGTCTATTTATTTCTATATGGTATATGTTTGAACATGGATGAGTCTACATGAATTTCTTTGTGTTTGGTTGCATGAGTGTGACTGACAGTGTGTCAGACTGTATTGTAGAGGGGTGTCACTGTGATATGGTGCTGACGGTGACCTGGGGGAGTCGACTTCCTGTTTCTCCGGGATTTAGCTGCAGGCTGAGGTAAAAAGAGAAGATAAACTGGAGGAGAAGACAAGGAAGAGAGACAGAGAGGGCGAGATTAAAAAAGACAGATGAATCAAAACCATAGGTAAGCAGATAAAACAAGAAAAAAAGTTTTGATCAGATTTGCTCATATTTACTCTGCATGAACTTTATTTTAAGATTTATTATATAGTGTTATATAAAAATATTGCACTTTATTAAATCAGTGGGAATAGATTTAATAGTCAGTTGGGTTAAGTGATAGTGTAAAATAAAAGCAATGTTGTAATGTTGACAATGACCAGTTTAAATGCCATACAGGATGCCTATATGAATTCAAATTAAATATAAACAACCTACATATAGTCTATATGTATATGTATGTATATCTATATGTATATATGCTCATGTATTAATAAGTGTGTAGATAACTGGATCCATATTGACAACAAAGACATAATCTCAACAGTATGTTTTGTTTTGTTTTTTTACAACTTGTTAGGATCATTTAGCCAGTTGACATAAAATTAAATAGCAATTTTGCTAATTGGTTAATGGTTGAAGTAATTTCTCTCAAATGGGACAATTAAATGTTTTTTTCTGTTTTATGTAATCTGTAATATCTTTTGGTTTTAGACTGTTCGTCAGATAAAACACTAGCTGATGGTAGAATAATGGAGTTAACTGTTCCCAAACATTGATGCAAATAGTGAAATTTCATTCAGTACTGCTTTTGGATTTTTGGCTGAGAAAGTTCTAACTAAGTGCAGAGAAAAATTATATCAAAGAACAGAAATGTCTTATCACATTAAGTAAATAATCATATACATATTATGTCTGGTATCTCATTAATAATTAAACAGCTATACATCAGTCACTTTTGTTGGGCATTAATGTTTTTTACTGAACAATCTAATCCAAGAAGCGGCAAATGTACAACACACTACCAGGTGTGCCTGTCGATGTTGTAATAAATTTACAGGCATGTTGTCTGTCACAGGCAATGTTATCCTTGTGTTAATATTTAAAAAAAAAAAAACTTTCCTCAGGCTCTTCTCTAATTTGTCTTTTCCATCTGTCTAACCATTCTGCTGTAACAGCAGTAATGAAAAATGATACATCTGCTCAGGAGAGCTATAGGTTTAACTCTACATTGTCACTAAATTGTATGTGCAACCTGTGAAACACCTCCACTACATTCAAAGGTGTTACGCATGCATTAGCTTGTGCAACACCTTGCAGGAAAAGCAGTGATTGTTTATTCAAAAGATCAATGTTTAGACAAGACAGTTTCTGACTTTGGCATAGAAGAATGTTTACATGCCATTTCTTACCAACCACTGACACTGTTTCTTCAACCATGTCCAACATCTTTCTCTAACTTTAACCAAAAACTTTACTGGGTGAGTCAGCTGATTTTACATATCAAAGCATATTTACTTTGCCTGAAAACTACATGTTTGAAAAGCATTAGAAAGTGAGGATGCCAGACTTCTAGAGCCCACTCCTTATCTGTGCTTTAGTACAGTGTCTCAAGGCTACATGCCAGTGGATAATACACCCTTATATTTGGTTACGATGTCAGCAGTTGACTTACATTGTTTGTTATGTATGCTGGAGTCACAGTTTGACAAAGAAACCTAATGTGTGGGATAAAAAAGACAATATCTTATCTTAGATTCTTACTGTCCATTTGAGTCTGACAGCGTAGTGTAAGCACAATGATTAATCGTTGGTGTTCTCACAAAATATTAAACTAAAGTTCTAAAACATTCATAGCAAACATAGTGTATGCATTTTGGAAGGCAAAAGAAAGACAAGCAATGTCATTCTACTGATAGAGGTACCAGATCTGAAATTGCTCATATTTGCCTTCCCCATATTTTGGAAGACAAACATGCTTTGCCATTTAATTTGGAGGGCTTGTTGATTTAAAGATGTCACTTTCCTCCAGGTAATTGTGGTGGCTATTTTTTCACTATTTAGGAGATTTTATAAACTAAACACTTACCCAATTAATTAAAATATAATGAGAGATTAAATGATAATGAAAATAATTATTATTTGCAGCCCTAGGTCAAACGCACTGTTTATTTCAGACACCAGAAAAACTGGGCTCATTAGCGTTTCTGTTAGCGTGCACTTATCCTGTTTCTGACTGCAGTTACAGATACAGACACAACTTGAAAAGTTCCTGAACAGGAGATAGTAAATGATGTATGAAAAAGAGAATCTGAGGTTGAACTTGAAGAGAAAGTGAATAATAGAAGAGGGGAGACAGGTTGCAGTAATGTTTTGGGTGAGATCCTCATATTGTTACTTGGAGACTGTGCTTGTGAGTGACTGTGAAACCCCAGATATGTCCACTTTTAATTTAGTCTCACCAGTAAGACCAAAAGAAACACTGAAGCCACTGGGACCATGTGTGCATATGTGTGTGTAGACTTCTGAGACCCCCCTTGAGCTGCCCAATATTCTTTTTCATATCCAAGCCACTGAACAGTGTGTGCTGTCAGCTCAGCAGCAGCGTGTACTCGTAGGAACAGGCACTCCTCTACACGCCCCACTGATCTTTACAGGGGGCTGAGCACAGATCTGGAACACAAACACAAATCCTATGAAGCGAGTCTATGTTATCATGTTGAGGTATCTATCTACACCCAAATTTGGGTGTAGATAGACATCCAAATACATGTCCTAACCTGTGTATATTTACACACAAATATACTGCATAGGCCCACAAACATGAACACACACAATCCCCATTTCTGAGCTGTGCGGACCCCTCATGGAGAAAACAGTGTGACCTTTGAAACCATTTCATCTCTGGCTGAATGAGAAGCACGAAACATCCTGTGTAGCTCAGAAATGACTTCACAGTGATGCTGTGTCGAGAATGAGAGGCCTGGAGAGATCTTCCAGCTACTAACGGCAATGTTGAGGGGGATTTTAAGACAAATCTGTAGCCACTGACAGGCCACACCATGCTGCTATAGGTGGGGTGGTCGGACAGAAAATGACTAATCCATGCATAAACCAATTTATTGATCAGCCAATTTATTAATCAACAGACATTTTGCCATTTATCATGCAGAAATACCATACAGTCACTGCTCAAATGTGACAATTAACCAATTTTAGTTTTTGTAATGGGCCAGACTCCCAGGACCAATATAAGAAGGTTTATTGAACAATCTAATGTAATAGATGCGTGGGTGATCGGAAAACAGTTCTGGGATGGTAGAACCCTTTATAGGTGGTGTTGTTGGTAAGTAGTGGCTTCTAACAGATTGATGTAAATATTGCAAATGATAGTTCTTGCTGTGTACATGGTAAAAATGAGGCTGAGGGGACTCCAGGGGAAGGAAAAGCCAGATGACAGATGACAGATGAGCAGTAGGTGCAGGAGTGGGTGGGTACACAGTGTTGGCAGATTGCAGGTAGACCAGATGTCTGGAGGCAGGTGAACAAGATGGTCGGCAACAGGTGAGTATAACAGGTAAGACGTTAAAGGTTTCCATCACCGAGAGAGAGAGAGAGAGAGAGAGAGAGAGAGAGAGAGAGAGAGAGAGAGAGAGAGAGAGATCCACATCCACAATGACCTACACATGAGTCCAAGAAACAGAACTGAGGTCCACGGCAGGCAGAAAAAGACGAGGACTTACAAAGTCGAGGGACAGTTCCGTGTTGACAGAAACGGGTCGGGTTCCAGAGAGTCAAGACAAGTTATCAGGAGTTCAAGTGAGCCGACCAGTAGCTGGTGTCAGGAGACAACTGGTGTACAACAGGTTTCAGAGCAGACAAAGAGAAAAAAAAAACAGACTGAGTTTGGCTGGAGAATCACCACATAGACAAAACAACAACCTGGCAAGGAGACAGGTTAAATAATCCCTTCACAGGTGTTATCACTTAGCAGATTACAGGCAGGAAGCGAAAAGACACTACGCAGGGGATGTCAAAATAAAAGCTGAAATGAAATGAAAAATAAACAGATCAATCAGGTCTCAAGGCTGGACTATGACAAGCATTATAAACTTAATATCTCTGGGATTTTGACCTATGTGTAACAAAACAAACTATTTTAAGATGTGATCTTGGACTCATTATTTCCTGAAGCCAAATGATAACTGTTAATTGAAAAATGTATGAACTTCTGTTCTATTATAGCTACAACTCAGTGAACTGTTATTGTTCTTTTAAATGTTCAGAGTAGAAGTAATGGCTTTCATGTACAATTTCAATGTATAATTCCTGGATAACTGGCAGTGTTTCTCTCACAGGTTAAATATTGTTTAAGATATACAGGCAATAATGATTTTATATAGGTTTGCTGACACAATTATATACTCTCCACAGTGGTCATTCAAATTGTTTATGCATTTCATCTTACTGTGCCTCATTTTATCATGCCTAATCACACCATTAACGGGGTGACTTCTTCATTTTGTTTGCTTTAATCTCTGATACTGGATTTGACTCTGTCCAGGGAATATTTTTGTCTCCACTGCCAGATCAGTACTTCTAGCTGTTAAAATTTCATAGCTGTTGTCTCTGTGTGACAAAGAGCAACTGTGCTTTTATCTTTGATGGCTCTTGCTGCTGAAGTGAGAATATAAAAACAACAAGAGCTTGCTAGTGGCCCAGGGAGCTATGCCAAATTGCCAAGAGTTGCAAGGCATGATGCCCAATATGATGCTCAGGAACTGCTCAGCTGGGTTGTTAAAACACAACTAGCCATTGAATGTGAGCCCCAAATAAAAACATTGCTGGTAAATCAGCTGCAGTTACTGATGAAAAAATAATACCTGCTTTGTTTTTATTTTCTCAGTGGACCTTCTGTCTCGCTTTGCTGGCCACACAGGTTTGATTTATATTTTGTCCTGGGAGGCATGATCAAAGTTAGGCTGTGAGTCTTTGTTTTAACATGGCCTGTGTGAATACAATGAATTTGTCCAGGGCCACACATTCTGTGTTAGAGCAGTGCAAACTAAAATAAACAAGTGAGTTCTCATGTGACTGTATTTAGGAAATATCATTAACTTTGAATGTAGAACCATTCTGGCCTCCTAATTTGGTTGGCGATGATAATAGACACCTTAGATATTGATCTACTCATATCAACAGAGTGCTTTGCTGTTTAAGAGCCTGCTCTACTTTCTGGACATCCAGATATGTGAATATATGAATACTAATGCATGTAAGCACAAATGCACTGATGAGCACGAAGAAAATAAAGAGAAGTATAGGCACAGTCATTAAAGTTTCTGGTGAAACACAGGTCTTTATAGTTGTGTGATGCTCTTCTTACTGCATCATTTCCTGTCAATTTTCCTACCAGCTGCTCTGAAAGAGAGGAGTGACCCCCGGACTGTGAACTCGATGGTATGTGGATGATTAATAGCATCAAAATAAGTCTAATGGGAGTGCAAAAGTAGTCTGTACATGCTTTTTCTGATTTCCAAATACACCACACATACATCAATCTGGAATATACTGTATATATGTCATAAAAGTACATGTACAAAGTGTGGGAGTGAAAATATTTGTTGACAGCATAATGAAAAAAAAGAAAATAATAATATTAAGACTAAAATATTTTATAGACAGAGATCCCAGAATGACCCCCCATTATGATGGGTATGTTTATTTACAAGGTCACATATTCAGATGCATGTGAGCAATGTATTTGTGCAATAAAACATATGCTACAGCCTGGTTCTGTGACCCTAGTTGCAGACATACCATGTTATCAAAAGGTCACATCCCCACACCCATATTTTCCTTTAAAACAGTTGGATATGAGTAGTACAAGCATCAGTTTTAATACCTCCATTAATTCAGGGTCAACACTGGTTCCTTCCTCCTGGGTTCACAGTTTTCATATGGAATACCATGATTAACATACTGATGTTTATCAGTTAGATTGTTTACAGTGTTAACCATCTTAGTTTAGTGTGTTAGCATAATAGGTTTATTGTTGCAAATATACATTGAAGTTATTCATAAACTAATGTTTTGCTTATGTAAACATTGCCAGTACTACCTTTTGGAGGTTCATGCAAGAGCCCATATTTCCAATCTTCTAAGAGAATTAAGAAAAAATGTTTTCTGGAAAGCATTTCCTTTTATTAGTATGACTCAAATATGTTGTTTTTATTCTAGTTTCCATTTTTGTTTCAATGCAACTTAAATGTACAATGGCACTGTCAGTGTTATTGCAGTACTGACACACGCATGAACCAGTTTTATATTTTAACAACCTCCACAAAATAGTACAATCTCCATTGGACAAAACAACAATTCCCTAGTAGTCGTTTCTTGTAAACTAAAAAAAGCACAAGAAAAATCCTATTATATCTGTCTCTCAAAGCTAGAGTGGTTGTGT
>JAUBNQ010000014.1:13517229-13549228 GCA_032353495.1 Ctenopoma kingsleyae | reverse complement strand
TAGTCGTTTCTTGTAAACTAAAAAAAGCACAAGAAAAATCCTATTATATCTGTCTCTCAAAGCTAGAGTGGTTGTGTGTAGTGCTTTAATATCCTGCACCTGTGTGTATTATCACACGACCTCACTTTGTAGTACCTCATCTACACTATGTGTAGCATCCAAGAATCCAGCAATCAAAGCTCACTTACAAAGTGTTTTACAGGTAATGAGACAAATAGATCAATTTGGCTGTGAATTGTTTACCAAAGTGTTTTTGTCATGTTGTTTTGCAGGGAAACCGCTCCTGCTCCTTGGGCATACAGTAATGTGCTGTTGCCCACTCACTTTTATTAGAGACCTGTTGCTGAGAAAACCAGAGTGAAAGGTTATCCAGCTGATGTAATGCATTGTGATAAGACTCATTTAAGACTTTCACCTCTCAGGTGTTGTGGAAGAACAGAGGAGTTTTGAAGCTTTTTTACTCAGCCACGAGTCCTACATAGAGTTTTAGTTGGAGTTATAGTCTCAGTGTTTCAAGTATTAGGAAGGGATTTAAACTACTTCAGTTAAATCTTGAGTTCAGGTGTGATTTAAGCTGTTTTTTTTTTTTTACATCACTACTATACTACCATAAAAAAGAATATCTTCACATGCACAGACTGAGATCATAACTTCCTTATTCATTCATGTATTCCCCAGTGAGAGGACACACTGAGAGTGAAACCACTCATATTTCTTTATCCTTATTTTAGGTTCTTTACCACTGTATTTTTATGTTTTTATTTTTATTTTTTATTGATTATTGCACTGTAAGTGCTGGTGAGAAACAGCATTTTGTTTCAGCCTGTGTATTTCTGTAAATACCATGCAAAATGAATCTTGAATCTTTCCACACTGCTGCTGAACTACAGGGTGCTCCACATTTTTATGTTCTTATTATTTTTCTACAAGGGAATTTACTATTGTCAGCCTCCCTGTGTAATCAGACTTTTCATCTTTGTTCAAGGAAATTTAAACTTAACTCATGAGTTTTTCTCAAATTTAAGATTGCTCCTTCTACAGCCTGTTGTTATTGAGGGCTCGTAGAATTGGGCTTTTGCTTGTCTAAGGTGGGGACAAGGAGTAAAGAGAGTTGTACTATATAAAAAAAGATGAAATAACAGATAACCAACATCTTACTTTGATTTACCTTGCCTATAAGATGGGTAACCTTGAGTCTCTGTATCACACACACTGTATTTCCACCATGAGTGATGTAAAGGGAGACAGCTTTTTAAAGAGTGCCATGGTGATGTAAAGACATTTTATGATGCATGGCATCTTACTTTATGATCGGCTATAAAAAATGAAGAAACTCTGTGAAATTCTTTTTCTCAGCAAAACCCAAGGCGATTTTGAGGTAATTATCTGACTAAACCTTTCACAGCTTCTGTTCTCACAAAATCTGGCAGGAGAAGGATGAGACTGACAAATAAAACTAGGTCTGAGCATTGAGTGAAAATGATAGACAGCCCTTCTCTCTGCATCTTTATTTCCATTTCCCGCTTAGTCCCATAACCACTAAGCTCACTCAAAGACTCAAAATTCTCCGTGGCACTTTTGGGGGAGGATATGGATAAAGAAATGCATGCCGTGAGCATTGCTTGCTGCAGGGAGAGACCTCTGAGTTCATCTCATTTCAGAGTTTCTGAGCAGCAGTGAAATGACTGTCTGTTCTCTCCCTCTGCTTCTGCTGGAGCGTGCAGTGGACTTCCTTAGGGCCATGAGAGACCAGGCTCCTCTCTTCCATGCTGTTTACCAGCCCACTGCTGTCAGAGGCACACACCTCTCCACCAGTGCCACCAATCGACAGGCCACTGTGTGCCAGAGGAATCTCACATTCTTCAGCATTCAAAAGAGCATTTGGGCAGTATTTAACAGATATTACAGTTAGAGCTTTAGAGGCTAACTTTTCATAATGTGTCACTTGACCGCTGTGGTATATGCTGGCTCAGAATCTCTATAGATGGAGTTTGTGAGTTTGCCTGAAGCTCCATGATAGTCTCTAAGGAATGTGCTCATGCTTAGACAGTCACTCTCACTCACACACGTGCCTAAATGTGTACCCATCGAGATAACAGCATAACAAAGCAGAAAGAATTTACAGCACAAGCATCCATGAACACATATATGCACTAGAAGCCCATTTACAAGCCACATTTTCATATATCTTCTCTTTGTTGCATGTCTGATCACTGGATTTTCTACTCCCAGCTGCAGAAATCTCAACACATGTTGTCACACAAAGAGCACACATTATACTGAAGCACACAGCCGCTAACACACCACGACTCATGTTTAAATCCACACTCCAACAGGAAGCAGATACAGATCTTTGAGCTGTAAAAAATGACTTCTGCGGGAGCCTTTTGCAATTACAGCCATCTACAGAAGTCTGACTACATTTAGTAAAACTGTGTTGTGAAATGTCAGTGTTTTACATCACTGTTCCGCAGTATTGCCATGTAGAGCCTGAGATTCTGTTTTATCAGACTCACTGTACAACACATTGTGCTTTGGATCCTTACATACGGAAATTTAAACTCAAGAGCATGTCTATATTTTCAACAAGCGTTCATTTACCTTGACTGCCCTTTTTTACTCGGATTTCAATAACCTGCTATTATGGAGGGTGCAATAGAGTTGTTTTTTTATAGAGAAAGATGAAATAACATAGTGTCGTTCTATGCTATTCTGCCTGTCTATTGGGTAAATAAAGTTGGCCCTGATGCCTTTGTGGATGAGGAAATTTTTGACGGTTCAGTTGTGATCTTCGTTTTTTACAGCTGAGCACTTGAATTTTCATTTTTCACACTCAAAATTGCATCATTGAGTGCAAAGATGCTTTCAGAACATTCATCTAGCACTGATGACCTCTATCTCTTCAATTATAGATATACAAACTAACGATTAATGTACTCTTTTGCATATTTATCATATGATGCTTGGCGGGAATGACTTTCTCTCAGTAGTCAAAGACTTGAGACACCTGTCAATCCCACTATACCAGTATTATTAGTAACCATAATGGTTTCATATCAATATTCTAGATGTTCTTCTTGTTATCTTCAGCCTCATTATTAATTCCTTTACTTAAACATGCCACGCCACCAGAAGCACATTAAATAATCTAACTGGTGTTAATTTCATTGATTTACTTGATAGTATATAATCTTTCAAATAAAAATGTAACATTTCCACAAATTGTGGGAAAAAACTGTATCACTATTGTTCCAGAAGTTTATTGTTTAAAAGACAGTATACTATTATACTGAACTCCTGCCCATCCCTTTTTCTGAACATAATTAATATTGGAGTTTGCATTAGTTGAGTTACTGGAGCAGGTGCAGTGCGTGATGTCCAAGGCCCATTGACTTTCTTACAATGTAACCTTGCTGGAAATGCCAGACCATTACTCACCCTGCTCCTTTTTGCCAACTCACTGCATTATTCTTATTCACTTAACCGCATCTGATTTCATAGATTTGCACAAAGGAAAAAATATCCCCAGTGTATAGTACACCTTATCCCTGAAGTGGATTCACTTGGATATGATTATCATGTGCAGAGAGTCGTTGTTATTTATGACACGGGTCTCTCTCTGTCTAAGCACACCACCACATCATCTGTCACTGTCACTACTTTTATTTGACTCACTTTCAAAGTGCGGTTACTTGACTGTGCGAGCAAGCTGGTCACATTCATAAGCTCACTGAGGCAATCTGTGGTCTTAAATGACAAGAGCAGAGCCCACATAGTTAAAGTTGAAGCCTTCTATTACCCCTGTGGGTGCCCTCGTAGGAAGGCTAACTGCAGCTCTGCTCTATTCAGCACATTTGGCCCTGTTCTTTCAAGAGCTCTCGTCTCTCAGTTCATCTCATCTAAACAACCACAGGCTCCTTAGCGACTCCCTGCTCTGCCATTCACCTCCTCCTTTCCTGACACTGTACAATGCACAACACTGGGCCCACAGGCAATGGACAGAATTGAAGTGTCATAAAAAGCCCATTCATGTCCCCAAAGTGTCTTCAAGGCAGAAGGCTTTGATTTTTTTTTCCTGTTTGCGCAAGTGGCAAAGTGCTCTTCATTGCTCTTGCTCCCCCACCAGGGAGACGTGATGCCTTGCAGAATGAGTGGGGAAAGAAATGTTCTTTATGCAGACAAAGAAATGTTTGGAAGCTGCTGGAAGTTTTCCCCAGTCAGGCATAACTAATGCCCAAACACATGTGTTATCTTTTTTATTTCCATTAGTGTTTCTTTAAGATTCCTGTTACACTGAAATACATTTTTTCCAAGCGAGCAGATACAGAGGATGGATTTTAAATGTCATTGTAAGCAGCAGTTACATTTCGGATGTAATTGAGGCAGCTTGTGGTGCAACACATTGGCTGCTCAAAGAATGACAGCTTACAAACAACTCATTTTTACCATTGTCTAGATGATGTACTGTGTAATTACTCTCTGAGTTCTGGCAGAGTAAAGGAGGAAATTTTGATTATTTTTTTTTAATACAAACTTTTCCTTTTGTTCTTTATGCTTGGATCAAACAACATAAAAAATGAGTAGTTTTCAATTTTGTGGGGTCCATGACTTACAACAAAACAATGGTTACCAATTCTAGACTCACTATGATCAAAGAATGATGAGCTGTGTCATCTAAAATTCTTCTCAGTCTATTTCATTTATTTTTCTTAATTAGTTATTGAGGGAGGAAGCAGCCAGCAAATGTTCATTATTCCAAAGATGTTAACGTATTTCACGTGAAGCAGGATATATCACAAAGGCATCATTTTTCTTCATGTCTTGCCTGCATTTTTCATTATCCCTGCTGGAACCCTAAGTATTTATTAAAATGTCTATTTTTAATATGCATGCAATGAATAGTTATGTCTTCACAATTAGTCCTTTTCTGTAGTTAAGTGATGTACATTTGCTTCCTGGGGCTTCCTTCAAAAGATGGCTGTCCGTGTGAAAGTGAGTCACATGTGTGAAAGACTCTTTGACTTTCCTCCAGCAGTCTAAGTTCACTCTAGACTGAAAGGTGAGATGAGAGGCAGGCGCTAGGGAGACAGAGAGATGATGAGCGTTCTTTAAATTACTTACGTTCAGGCTCAGGGAATTTATTGACAGATGTGGCCCAGAGGCCATTTTGGAACCAAAGACGCCTTGAGATTTGTCAGAGACGAAAACAACCCAAGTTTTGAAGAAATTCAAGACCCAGACTTATTGGCGATATCTGTAAGGTATGAAGTCCTGCCCCATCTATCTCGCTCATGTCACAATACTTCATTTTGCCTCATTTCTCTGAAAGGGGAAAATATGATTCCACCTATCGATTACTGCATAAATGTGTTACCTAGTGATGAAAGATGAGGTGTGCTTTGCTTTTATGTGATCCAATTAACCTCCAGCTGAGGTCTCTCTATTCTGCCCAGGTTCTCCTGCAGTGTCACTAAGTGTCCATCATATGCAGAATTAGTGCTGCTGTGTGTTTTGTTTTTGTTGAGATATCATCCAGGACATTTCACTTACTATGAGCAATGAAGGCGATTTTGAGACAGATAACAAAACAGATGATAAAAATATGTTTATTGGCCCATTCTTCATTTTCTTTATTTTTACCATGTTATTATAGCACCTGATTAAATGTGTTAAAACCGATCTTTGGTCAATAAAACAATTTAAAATGTTTTTGGTGTTTTTCAGTTCAGTATAGATTATAGTCGCTCTTGTGGCATTGGAGACATTCAGTCTCCTCTCCCCTTTGTGTGCACACAAGTCTTTATCATAAACTGTCTTTGATAAGGTTTTTAAACTTCTTGACTTTGCCAGTGGCATTTTCTCCATCTGAGCAGCAGCTGACATTTATACAGCAGCCAAAATACCCTTTTCATTCCATTGTTCTGCAGCTGAAAATGAAAAAGTTACCTCTCATACTGACTGACAGTAGGTCCGTTGATGGTGACTTCAAGGTCCCCTAAGCAGTTCCTCTACAGAGCAAGCTCTTGCATAGAGCAAATGTTTAACAAAAGAAAATGCCATGTAAAGATCACCTCTTATTTGTTTTTCCTTGCGGACTTAGAAAAATTTTGGATTTCAAAAGCTGTTTTAAATGTCAGTGTTAGAAGACACAAACCAAGATGTACTTTTCCTCTTTAAAACGCACTCGGTGGTGTAGAAAGTGTTAGCGCTTCCTGATAAAAAAGTAGTTACAAACAACAGCATCAAACAGCATGGAAATGGCTCATTATGGGTGGTTTAACACATGTCTTGGAATGATTTTCTTAAATAAAGACTTTTATTTTTATTTCAGTAAGTGGAAATAGCTGCTTTGGTCCATTTCCACTCTTTTTTTAAAATTCCTTGGGGCTATTGAAAAGATGGTACATCTGGACAGTTTAGTAAGAAAATGAAGGCTGAGATTTATAAGATGTTCAAGGAATAATTTAAGCATGAAAGACAGGTGGTTTCATAAAGTTGGCCTGTAATTGTGGAAAATTATTTGGAAACAGTTTAAAACATAGGGGATGTTATTCTTTATTTTTATTGCAGTATAAACTTCATTATAAAATCAAAACTAACAATGCACTAAAATAATACTAAATACGTTCAGCTTGCCTGTGGCTCTCATCTTGTAAATTCTCAAAAATAAGTTATGATTTGTTGTTTAATTTCATGACTACACACATTCTAGAGGCTCTGTGAGCCTGTACGTAGCATACAAACATTTGTTAATATAATGTTGATCCTCTTCGTATAGTGTATTGATCTCTGATGAAGGCAAGGTGGCTGAAAAGGTTTTGTGAATAAACCTGTCAGCAGGCCAGTAGGTGGGTATTGGTGATAAGACCGGCAATTTGATTACATAGCAGCCATACTTAACATGACAGAGGCTAGAGTGCCAGTTGGTAACCTAAAAGTCAGCGTGTGGAGGAGGTCAGGATAAACAGACTTGGAAACAAGCGAAACCAGTTTGTTTCTTGTTTTTTACTGTTAGTCGATGTAACTTCAATCAAGAAGACCAACACAGAGAGAAGAGGAAGAGACAGTAAGAGTTGCATCAGCAGACTGGAAAGCAGTGAACCCTTGTACAGGTGTTTCTACAGCAGGCTAGAGCAGTGCTCTGTCATCCTCGAGCTCTACAAGAAAAGCAAGTTAAATTTAAACCGAATTGTAGAATGAAGGAGGCATGTTGGTCATGCACATCGTCTCTTGCTGTGCTGTAATCTTTCACTTTTCTGAACAAGAAGAAGACACCACCTCCCACTTTCCACTCAGCATGCTCTGGTTCTGTTCATCTTCCCACCTCCTACCTCAGTCACTTCTATCTCTATAAATCTGATTAATGCATTTCTGTGAGTGAGGCCAGCGTTGTGTTGTGTTTGATCAGGGAGTGGTTGCAAGATGCACACTTGGTAGAGGATAAACATAGGATGAAAGGGGGAGAAGGGGAAGAGGAGGGGGGCAAGATGAAGGGATTATATTTCTTCGGTGTTCTATTTAGGTCGCAAGGGATGAGGACAGGTGATTATAAGAAACAGTTTGATTTGAAGCCACACTTGTCTGTCTTGGGGACATCAATGTCTTAATACCATTTTGAGAGTTTATTTTAGAAGTTGCTTTCTGCATGTTTTGGGAATACCACGGAAAATATTTTAAATGCATTTTAATTTGAAGTCCCGTGCTTCTGTGCCCTCCTTACTACCACTACATGAATATAACATCAAGACATTAAATCCTGAATCTAACATCTGTCTAATGATGAAGCCAGTCTGGTTCAGCTGTGTGTTTGATATGTGATCAGACTCCTCAGCCTGCATCCTGAGGGGCTGGCAGTGTCCAGAAATCCTCCTCCAGAGTTTACAGCCAGGATTTACCACAGGGGTTAACTTATCTGCACAAATCATTCTCTTTTTCATTGTAGAAACAGTCCCGCAGGCATGATTTACAAGTACAGTAGCTGCAGACATGAAATCCAAGGGCAATCCAGGGCTACAAATCACATTGGCTTTACCTCCTTATTTACAATGTCCTATTGGTGTCACAGAAGGGGACATATTCTAAATCTGAAGTTACAAATTACAACATTTTCCGCTGTAATGAGATATTTAGTTTCATTTGTGTCATAGTAAGTGAAACTGGGACAGTGTGTCACATCCCCTAGAGAAAAAAAAAGAGACAGGAAAATCCTCTTACTGTGCTGTAAGCATGATCCGGCTAAACACCTGCTTCCACCTTAATATTACTCTGTTTGTTTTGTCTTTTTTAAGATTAAAGATTGTGTACTTAGTCATATCTGTGTACCAGGAGTCACTCACTGTGTACTGACTCAGTGGCTACATCTTTTAGTATCCCTCCCCATCTGAGTTACAGTTTTGCATAAAAAGTTTAACTCTGGTGTCTGAGTAGTTTGTAGAAGGTGTGTGATATGAATACAAACATAAAAACTACTTAGAAGGCTAGCGAATAGTACAAGTAATTTATATTTATGATTCATTCTCATTATTTTTTAGCATCAGACATTTTACTCTTAATGCATATGATTAAAAATAATAAGAGTGGTCTGTAATTAGGTTCAGCTGTTCATTTGGGCAGAACATTGTGTGCTGTGATGGAGACACATTTGAACATTTTATTTTGTACAAAACCCCTTTTCTTATTTATTTGTCAATAGACAGTCACTTACACAAAAATAGATGCCATATGGAAAACTTTTTATTTCTTGTCATTGAGGATTTTATCTAAGCCCTGGCCTGTGCAATATCAAAACAGCTGCAAGCCACCGCAGTATATCTAGATTTAAAAGTGAAACAGAGGAAGAATGATTGGATAACTGTCTGATCAATTCATTGGGTTCTCTATTAGACTGGGTTACATGTATATTGTTATTCCTGCCTTTCTGTGTGTACAATTTGGGGTGGTCCTTTCTGAAATTCTGCTCATGTGCCTGATCTTGGTTTTGTCCATGTGGGCAGCAATTCGTTATTCTACTGTCATGGACTGTCACAAATCACAACCAGGCCACATCTCCTACAGCATGCAGGGTTCCAGACAGAAAATCAATGGGATCTTATGGGCTACTTCATCAGTCCAAATATCTGGAAGTTGATGGTGAACTGAAAGGAGAGGTGGGGAGGATATGTTGAATGGAGAGGGAAAAGGATGGAAGGAGACATGGGGTCAAACGAGGTCTCGGGAAGTTGAATGGGCATGCTGGTTGGTTTAAGATTGGTGTGTTGTGAGAAAAAACACTAAGAAAGATTAAAAGACAAGATTGATAGGAGATTTTTGATACTTGTGTCGGTATGATACCTGAGTTCTGTTATCAAAACAGATTTTGTCAAAACAGATGTGTTCACATCCAGAGGGTGCAGGAGAGTTGAAGGGAAGGTGAGGAGAGAGAGACGTGAGACAAAGATACTGCATGAGGTGAAAAGGACAGTTAGATGCCAGTGTATTCTGAAAATATTGGAAAATTAGTTTGGCCCACTGAGTTCCCCAGGTTATCAACATGGCCGTGAGTCGCAGCAGCAGCTGTGACGCACAGATCATTGAGGCACTTAAGTTACTTTAAGATACAATTTCAGCTGTTTATTAAAAGTCAAACTCCTTTTCTGTCATATCTCGGTATAATCTGAACACAGACACATTTTAGAGTACTAGTTTTTCATCATCATTAAAAGTCCATCGTCAATAAATATCCATAAATGTTCTCATAAACAAACCCTGTGGCAATATTATGCTATAACATTATATTATATATCATTATACGGGTGGTAGGCAGTGTGTTTATATTTTGTATATTAAAAAACTATAAATTCCCCAGTGCTTCAGTGTTTAGTACCATGTTAATACCAATGAAAGTGTTGGAATTTAAATAGAGGTTCCAGTGCCAATTAGCAAAGTTTCCAGATTCTCCTATTTAGACTGAAAAAAACTCACTTGATACTTACTTAATACTTTATTTTCATTTCTATACATGCATTAACTGTAAAAGCATATTGTTTTTGTGAATGCAGCATTTTGCACTAAATAAAAATGATGCAATATGTACACCAATTGACATCAAACTGCAACTGCAAAATTGAAATACCACTGCCAATTAAATGTCACAACAACAAAGCAAGATTGTTTTCCAATGCCTTCCTCAAGTTGTTTCATTAGAATTCACAATCTGTTTCAATGTTTGTAGCTGTGAGTAGCTCCTACATTTCCTCTTTTTTTTGTTGCATTTTGGGACAAACGTGCAGATCAACAGCTCACTCAAAATGCATGTGATTCTGTCATCTTCCAGTGGACACACTATATACCCAAAACCTGATTAGAAATACTAATGTGGTGTGGAAATAGGACACATCTTAATAATAATATGCTCGAGAATTTGATGGCAACTTTCCATACCTGACAGTATAACATAAGGAAAAAGTAACAGGAATGAGAGAGGAAAACCAGACTGAGTTAGTGTGTCACATTGAAAAGGATCAAGAGCAGGAAGAAATGTGGACGAGCGTGATAAGCAAGTGACTCAGAAAGACACAAGTGTTTCCAGTTGAGTGTAACAGATTATTTTAAATAAGAGCAGCAGCTCATGAAAATTATATCATATGGAAATGTCTTCAACATTCACTGTTGGAACTGACTGTTGATATGCTTTCCTCAGGTGGAAGGCAACTCGTGCTATTATGTTAATATTATGTTAAATGTGAAATACCACCATCCAGGTTGTGAGTTATTTTCTCCAATTGTTCTCATTCCACTGTTTGATTTCACACCTGACTCAGGCTTTGTTGACAATGATTTTCTCACACAGCTACAAGAAATGTGATGTATAACTAGACTTATTCCAGATTGTTGAAACAAAGGTTAACAGACACTTATTGTCATTTTCATTTCTGTTTCAGTGGTGGACAGCAAGGTGATCCTGGATGGCCTGCAGAGGTACGGCCCAACACCGATATATCTGCCTGTCAGCTACCGGATCCTCAATGCAGAGTCAGCGTTCTTCTTACAGGAAGCAAACCAGGACTTAATGAGGAACTCCAGCCTGCAGGCTCGCACAGAGTCTTTCTTCATCCACCAGGCCCGACAGATGCCGTTTGTCAATGCTAGCTACGGGCCATTGTCTGTACAGCAGCCTGTGCCTCTGGAGCTGCTGCAAACGCTGCCAGGGCCCTTCAGCACACCCTCTTTCACTTCATCATCAGTGCCAACATCAGCTTCGTCATCACCTCTCTTTACATTCAACTGGAAGGTCCACACCTATATTATAAGTGAGAGTATTCACCCTAGTTGGCCAAAGGTTCAGGTGTTGTTTTACATTGCAGGGAGGGACTGGGATGATTACAGTGCCATCCACAAGCTGCCCTGTGTCAGGATGTTCGCCTTCCATGAGACTCAGGAGGTGCGTGGCACGTGCAGGCTAAAAGGTGAACTGGGAATATGTGTAGCTGAGCTAGAGCCCCTGGCCAGCTGGTTCAGCCCGCCAACTGTCAGGCCAGGGAGACAGAGGGTCTCTGAGCAGGCCCAGGGCACTCCTGTAGAACTATACTACATGGTTCAAACCATGGACAGTGGAGACTGCAGCTCAGAGGATTCAAGAAAGAGCAGCTCAGTTCGCACAGACCAGCAAAGGCCAATGGGTTATTTTGCAGGGCATACACCTATGCAGCGCATTGGGAGTGTCAGGCTCTTTCAGCCACTGTCGGAGCTCAAACTGGACAATAACTTTGTGGTGATGGTGCCCTCCAAACCCATCCGACAGAGAGAAACAGTCTCAACTTTTCTGGCTCTCTCCACCCTTTCTTCAGTCCAAATTTTCACCCTCAGGTGAGTCAGCCACAGCTTACGTTTACGCTTACTAATATCCACTCATTCTGCAGTTTACACCGAAACATACACTGGAGAAAAAATCACAGAGCGCTAGAAACAGATAAAACTTGTACTTCACAAGCACTGCTCTCACAGTTCAAAAAAACATGTGTCACCTAAGTGTGAAGTCGTGATGAACAGTTTTCTCAGGAATTGTCATTGCCACTGTTTGTCATACATTGAAATGAGTCATACAGGGTGTAACTAATTTTGCACAATGTCTCTTTGTTTCTAAAATACTGTACTATGTGTAACTACTGTACGCCTTCTTCTTCAGTTTGCAGGCATCACAGTCCAATCATTTCCTTTTTTCTATGACTAGATGAAGTTGTGGTTTGGCAACTTTACTTAACTTTACTGCATTGGATGTTTAATCAGAATATTGTGCAGTTGGCAAAATCAGTGATGAATCTCTGGCATTAAAGACCAGAAAATGTGTGTATGGTAAGCTTTTAATTAGCCACGCTGCCACTCTATGGCCCAGTAGCTGTTACTTGGATAATTTTTCTACTAACCACAGAAATATAATATCTGAAATAAAAATAAAATATCCCTAATGAAAAGAAATGCCCTAACCATAATGGTAACCAAAAGAGCCTTCATGTAATCAATCGCTGTGACTTTATTGTCTGTACAGACAACACTCTCAGATCCTTAATCTGCTTTGAGTCAAATTAACTTTTGCATAGCAGATGCTAATTTCAGCTGGCAGACATTCCGGTGAAATAACATCATTACAGAACCAAAGAAGGAGCTCGCCACCAGTTTATCCAAATGTAGCCAGAACTCTCTATATGTGAAATATTTAATGTTATACACTAAGAATTGTGATGGATGTCTTACAGAGTTTATCGTAAGCTATTAAATCATTTTGAAAGATATTACAGAGGGTTTAATACTTTCCAAAACTACATCTTTGACAGTATGGAGTGCATTGTTTTGTCCCATTTATGAAGATTGTTTAATATACTCACCTTCAAAATTGCCTGTCTGTGGAAAATGTCTATTTGAGGTGATTCCACAACAACAAAGTAGTTATTGGTTCACTGAGCTTTGTCTCATACAAATTATGATTCAAAGTGACTATAATTGCTCCATGTTGTTTGGTGCAAATTAAGGTGTACGGAATATGCATTTCCACTGGGCTACTTTTATGCCCAAGATCTAAATCATGGCAGATGAAACAGTTAGCAGCCTCAAAGTGGAGCTGTGACAGAGAGGCTTGGCA
Source organism: Ctenopoma kingsleyae (assembly GCA_032353495.1). Lineage (NCBI taxonomy): Eukaryota > Metazoa > Chordata > Actinopteri > Anabantiformes > Anabantidae > Ctenopoma > Ctenopoma kingsleyae. Next base: position 13,536,114 of record JAUBNQ010000014.1, on the reverse strand, counting down.
ATTTGTCAACCCTGGGTGAGCAGGAAATCTGCCAAAAAGCCTCATTGCTTTTTCTCTCACTCCAGTGATGATGAACTCCCATGAAGTATTAGCGCTCACTGTGTGTGTTTATCACATTTGTCAGCATGTGTGTAAATGGGAACTTTAAAGTTGGTGTTTTCCCTCTTAGAGACTTGCAGTAGTATTGCACCCCAGTCGTTCAGAAGTTCATCTTTTTTATGTTGTCCGTTGGGATAGCAAAGACTTAAAATTCAACCAAAATAGCTCATTAGCAGCCAAAAGATTAAACCTCAAAGTGTTTGAAATGTACAGGCTACTTTACAGTACTTGACTGGCAGCTTACCAAACTGAACATCCAAGTGGAAATCATTAATTTTGCGTCAGCTTTGTTATGCATTGCTTTTATCTTACAGGACTAAACCTGTTCTTATATTCTGTGTCTTTTTCTGTCAGCTGCTGGATTTCCTGATACTACAAAACGTCACTTTAAAATACCCTTAAAGCACTTGATACCCCCCTGAAGATGGTGTGAATTCAGGTTCTGTATTACTGGTGGTGGAGTATGATAGGCGTTTTGACTTGGTATGTTGAACACAAAGCTCCACTTGGTGTGTGTGTGTGTGTGTGTGTGTGTGTGTGTGTACTGTCGGACAGTGTTTGCCAATGCACTGGTGTGAGTGTATTTATGGACAGCTCACCATCTATGTAGCTCTGTTGTGTTTCTCCCAGATGCTGAGGAATCATTAACTATTTATGCTCTCTGTTACTCCCGTCTTCTCCTTCTCTATTTCTTAAACCACAGTCTAACTTGTGACAAAAAAAAGCTGAGAATCTATGTTGAAAGTCTTGATTCCTACATGTGCTGCTAACAGATGGAATCTGTAGATTTGTTATACATTTCACTCCTTTTATCCTTTCTACAGTGCAAAACTTTTCAGCTCTTTGCCTCGGAAGAGCACACCTTCATCTTTCAAGTTCATCATACAAATTCAGATAAATGTTTATATTATGCAGTTATTATGCTTGCCTTGCTTTTGTTAGTGGCACTGCTAGTGTTGCATGACATCTCCATAAGACAAATACAACTATTTTTTTTGACAAAAGTGAGGTAGATTTCTTAGAAAAAATGTCCCTAATTCAAAATCAGGATGCATCAGTGAGTGTGAAAATTTATTCATACATTAGTCTGATAGTAGTCTTAGTCTGACAGCACCATATACAAGCAGCAGGCTTATATTCCATATTTTATTTGTTCCAATTACTCATCAATCTTTTGGATCACTTTGGTTGATATCGCTGTGTTTAAATCCCATGCCGAAAGGTCAGCAAACCCTAATGTTAGGGTTAGGGGTTACGGTACTGGTACGTTTTTTTCTCATGATTCAGAAAGAACACTAATACTGATTTCCCCAGAACTAAATCAGATTGTAAAACATAGCTCTAAATATAAAAAAGTAAATAACTTTCATAATGTAATGGTACATGTTTTTTACATATGAAAGTTTTAATAACCTAATCCCATGCCTAGCCAACCTTTTACCTTAGATTCAGAGCAAGATCAACACACTTGACTGAAGGGGCTATTTCACTCGCCATTTTTGTCTCTGTGTCTTATTGTCTAATTGGCCGTACTTTATCTAATCTAAACTAATCTAAAGTAATTATTTTGAATGTAATTACAGCCTTTTAATCCCAGCCACTGGAAAAACAAACAATTGTACACACACAGAATTGTGCATACGCACATAGATACTTGCAGACATATGTGTGCACACAGATAGTCTGACGTTCGCACACATACAGGCATGGGCTGCTCTGTGCCAACCATAAAGTCATGGTGTGTTTGTCATGCTAAAGGGCCCCGATGGAATCAGCAATTCCCTGCTCTCTGCCTCATTAGCCATAGAGAGAGTGGTGTAACAGGTTGGAAAATGGTTCTCCAGCTACTCCTTATTCAACATGCAAATGAAAACACCATTTCCTCCTGAACAAATTAACAGGCTTTTCAAAAGATAAATTGCCCCAGCTGTATTGTAATTTTGACTAAACAATCCAACATATTTCCACACATCCCCCTGAGGGGCAGTGTTGCTGATAAATGCAAATGAATTTCTAATATTTGAGTGTATGAAGGTGAGAGAAGAATAAGACTAACAGCCAACATGAGTTGTTTTATTATTCAGAGATTTAGCAGGTGAAAAGACACAGGTTCAGTCAAGACGTGGATTTAGCTGAGGCCAGGTTAGTGTTACACAGATGTTATGCACACATGAAGTGTTTCATGTCAGCTGATTCTTATCCTCAACACAGTTTAGGTTTACAGGTCATGTGTCTTCGTTGCTTGGTATTGACCATTGTTTGCTGAAATATCAGCAGGAGAAAAGCTTGGCATAAAGATGTTCTCCTCAGTGTATTAGCCTTATCTTGACTGCACTCCTCTGTGATTCAGTTCTTGGTAAAGGTCAACCAAGATAGCTGTGTCTCTTTTCCATTTCCATTCCTGTACCTATCTGTACTTTTTCTTGTATTTTATCTGCCGCTCTGACTTGGTACACCCCCCCACCCCCCCTTGTGTTATTTAACCTTTCTCTCTCAGTACATGTGCTCTCTTTTTCTGTCACACTCTTACTTTCCCTTAGTTTGACATGTTCCTTGTCTTGAGTTGGATCTTCTTTGTTTGGAGATTTAAATATCCTGGAGACTCTTGCCTAAAATTCTGTCTCAGTGTACAGGTGAAAGTGTGCTTATCCTCCTCTGCCCTTTTTTACTCAGCTCTTTCTTTGCCTTCAGTCAGCTGGCCAGCTCACCAGTGCTTATTTTGAAAGCGTAGGCATTCCTCATCTACTCATTAATAAGTAATTAGTGATTTGCAGCCTGGGGAGACTGTTCACTATGTAGATCCTACTCTCTATTGAGCCCTGCCACCGTAGAGCAATCATCAGTTGCCTGCAGCAAGCCATTTGAATCCTTGTATTTTCTACCATAATGATTTTCCATCACTTTTTTCTCACAAATTTGTGTCTAAATTGATGAATTTATTGGATATCGGAAGCCCAGAATGCATTACTCTGCCACTTCCCTGCTGCCTATCTTCATTTTGTTTTTGCACTTGTTCTGTCCATCTGTCTTTGGAAAGGCTACATGTCCCCAAGAGAATTTTGTGATCCCATAGCTTGGCAAAAGGGTCACACAAATGCGGCGTATCATTCAGAGTGAAATAGTTTCAGAGTAAAATGTGCCTTTAAGAATTTGAGTATCAACAGGGTCAGAGGTTGTTTCGGTTTTTCTATCTGGCTGCTTTTTACTTGTGAAAGTCTTGGAGGCTTTCATAAGGGCAGCAGAGAGAATGAAGATGGAGTGGGTCTTCCCAAGAGAGAGGTACTCCATATCCGGTCTAGTGTTAAGATTACTGAAATATGTGTGGTTGATAGCAAGAAAATCTATTTCTCTCAGATATTTTATAGTGTAAAATGATACACAGTCTACTATCTGACACAAAACAAGGCAATGTAACAATGTTTTTGATATACAATAGCTGTATCTTTGATTCTGGCATTGTTGTGTTGGATATGTGTGAGCTAATCTTAATTTCTAAGAAATATGATTATTATATAGTGCTTTAAACCTGCAGTAGCTTTAACTTGGAATTTTGGCCACTTGGAAGAAGTGGAAACAAATTGGGAATACAAGATTGACATATAATCAATCAATCCAGCAATTACTAAATGGTTTGCTCTGTTTTGAACTTCAATACTGACCATGATCAACAGGTGACAGTGCATTGCAGCCTGCATCATTTGGGGCTACATCACTGCATACCAGTCAGAGTTCTCACTAAACCCTGTCTACCACAACCTGAACACAACCAGGCGGATTTCATGCTTTGGCTCTTTCACAGATAAATGTTCAGCAGGTGTAGTTTTTTTTTTTTTTTTAAAGGGTTTTTTTTGCTAAAACAGCTGCAGTGAGAGTGAACCAAAAACAGTAAAGCTGTTGGACAGTCTTGTAAATCCAAGGAGAGCTGCCTATAGCATTTTCAGAGCCACAAATAAGTAGTAAAAAGCTGACTATAATATTGAAGAGTTATACCCCTTTTTTACCCCAGCTGGTAAAAAAAGAAGGCATTCAAAATGGGAAGTTATATACTCCTGCAACAATGTCCTGTCACACATTTCTATAAATAGAATCTATTAGTTCTGAATATTTAGATTTATCCAGTATTTGTGGGGGAGCTGGCAACAGCTACTGCTAGGATCCTCATTTTTTTCTTTATTATTATTATTTCACCCCATTTCTCGTCCATTAATGCGACCCAGACACTTCTTGTAGAAACTTCGTTGAAACTTGAAAACGTACGTCTTCTTTAGGAGATGTGGGCTATTACTTTTCATCATATCATCTTTTATACTTTTTATTTTACTCATCTTTTTTTTTTTTGGATTGGCCGTCCATGAGAATCATCGTTCAACTTCCCATCAACTTTCCTCTTTTCATCATCATCGTGTATCGTTATACTTTATCGTAGAAACAACATTTCAATTTTAAACGAGTCTAGACAATTTCATCTTTCTAACTTTAAGTTTTTTATGTCTTTTATACTTTTTGTGTTTGATCAGTTTACGTTTTGGGTGATTTTTCATCAGTTAGATGAAAGAAACGTAGGAAAACTTGTCCTTTTTCCACAAATATGCTTCTGATAGTGACAGAACTTAAGGTTTTTGCATGGCGTGGCCAACAGTTGACAGATTATCATCTAAGCAGCGCATTCACTTCCATGTTAAAATTTCTCTCCAAAGTCTCCTCCAAATCAGAGATGACCTGTATTTGTAAATCGGCACTAAAACCTAATTTCTTTGACTTACCCCACAAAAGGATATGAGCGTGTTTGTTGAAGTGTTAGTGTGCTCAAAGTCTTGGAATTTTTCCAATATGACCCATTGTTATTGCCTCATATAGGTTTTTGTGGAGCTATTCCTTCCTCTATTTTCCCTGTTTGTAGACACATTAATGAGCTGTAGCTGTGTCTGTGTGTTTACTAACACTGTGTGTCTCTGTAACCATTATCATGGCAACGTAAATCACTCAGTGCTTCTGTGTCTTGTAATCCATTACATTATTTGTCATCATCTTTTTTCAGCAAGTTTTCATCTTTGTCAGCTTCTTCTTTTTGTCACCATCTTTTCATCAGTTTTTCCTCTTTGTCAACTTTTTCTTTTCTTATGTTTTTCTCTTGTCAACTTTTTTTGTGTCAACTTTTCTTCATTGTCAGCTTCTTCTCTTTGTCACTTTCTTTTCTTCAGTTTTTTCTCTTTGTCAACTTCTACATTTTCTCAACTTTTTATTTTCTCAACTTGAATATCCCTGTTATAAGAACACATTAATGAAGTGTAGGTGTGTGTGTCTTTGTGTGTGTGTTTACTAACACTCAGTGTCTGTGTGTCTTGTAATCCAACACATTAGTCAGACACACTAGTCTACACACAGACAGACACACAAACACAACTCAATTACTACATGTTCTGAACCATGACTCAGCATTTCTATTTATTGTAGTTCTTTATGGACCTTTACCTACTACCTAATTGATGATCATTTCACACAGACACACACACACATCTGACTCCACCCTGAGAGTCAGCCTTCACAATAACAGTCTGATAAAACAGGTTGAAAATGAGTTGGATATTTACAAAAATGGCATTAGTTAGCAAAATGTCTGTCATTTGTCATTCGTCTTTCTTGGTCAAATTTTGCTCTTTGTCATTTCCTTTTTTGTCTTTGTGAACTTTTTTGTCAACTACTTTTGTCAATGTTTTGTCTTTGTCAACTTTGTGTCAACTTTTTGTCTTTGTCAATTTGTCGTTTTTGTCACTTTTTTGTCTTTGTCAACTCTTTTCAACTTGAAATAACTTGCCGGAAACACGCCAACTGGCATCTTTTCAGGAACAAACCAGCTCCCCCACGCGATTTCTCCAGAAATTGCAAAGTCTAGTTACATTTGAAATTAAGATAAGCAGCTTTCTCCAGATTAAATTACCTCATTTTTGTTCCAAAACTGCCTTTATGTTTGACATCCTTAATATAACTGTCCAATAACAGCATAGTTACTCTTGAAACTGAATACACTTGCCTCAGTACAGTAGGATTAGGATAGGACATCAGCACCTGAAACGATTCGCCTTTAGCCGGTCACAAGAGCCGGGCTAATGACATTATCGCATGCTGATTAGCTGAGTACATAATTTGAGTGTGCCAATCAATATTGTTATTTGACTTGTGGATGTGAAGGGCCCATGCAGTTAACCGGAGTGAATTAGTTGGCGAGAATAGCACTGGGAACAATGATGTACGTGCGTTTAAGCGGATTGTGCAGTTATCACTAGTGCGCCTATCCAAAGTTACTGCCCGTACACACACTTTATATAAATAGCGGCCTTGCAAGTTACTTGCACCTAAGTGGAGCATGCACATGAAGAAGAAGATGATAGGAATCACATAAAATAATTTTAGAAAAACATTCAAATTTAAATCAACAATCTATATATTATACAGACCATGAGTACTGTGTATAATCTGCATTCAAGTGTAGTTTAAAAATGTTCTCTCACTCATTTACCGTGACTGAACGGTCGTGTGATGTATTTCCTGTTCCTTTGGGGCATAAAAATCTTTACCATAGACCTACGCTATAACTGGTGCATGCGCACTGGAACCCCCTCCAATGCAAAGTATAGGAGAACCTTGGGTCACAAAATTTTGCCGCCAAAACCTGCCCACAAGACCGACGTTACTGCTCCAGACCAGAAAATTCAACTGAAAATTCAACCGGAAATTCACCGCGGCGCTTGTGTTTGTTTACAGTCAGTCAGAGGAGCAGTTTTTTGTCATGGATAATGCTAAATCAGTTGCTAAAAAGTGAACCGTTCCACAGAAGAACCCCACAGGCAAAGATGAAAGATTCTGGACCTCACTAGCTGGATATCAAAATGAAATAACTAACACAAGACAGAGGGAGAAATTTCACTCGGTCTTTCTCCAGAAACTGGCACGAGAAAAAGTCCTGGCTGTCTGTCCTGAGACCGGAGCTTTGGTTTGTTTCTCCTGCCTCCTCTGTCAACTGTCAGGAAAAGAACAGGTAATACGGATTTAATAAATTTTCCTGATACATTGAGAAAACATGAACAGCAGCTACATGAAAAAAAAAAAAACATACATTTTGTCTAAGATAACAGACTGCATTATATTCTGTGGTGCATTTGAGCTCGTCTTGCGTGGTCACGATGAAAGTGAACAATCAGAAAATCCTGGCATGTTGCCCCTGGTGTGTCAGCTCTGCCATCAGTGTGCGAGTGTGTGTGTGATTGTGTATGCGAATGGGTGAATACGAAGCAGTGTAAAGTGCTTTGAGTACCAGTATAGGTAGAAAAGAACTATATAAGTGCAGACCATTTAGTTTCTAAGACGGTGCAGAATGAGCTGCTTGACTGCATGTTCTTAGTTGAAGGACAGATGGGTGAAATTTACTTATAAATAGTGCCACTGCACTTAAGTGAAGTCGAGTGTAATAACTTTCACAATAATTCCCATATTACCCATATCCTCCTGACTACCAGGGAAAACATTTTGCCCTATCACTAGTTCCCAAAGCCCCATCCTTACAAATTTGGTATCAAAATAAAGACCTAAATGTCTTCTTTAGATAACAACAGCAGTATGCAGGGGGTGGGAGATATTCACGTTCATAAATGTCCTCTACAGAGGACAAATTTGAGCTACAGGTAGTCAGGAGGATATGTCTATGAAGATGAAGATACTGTAGCTGTTAACATCAAGGTGAAATGCTGTGATATAAGACACATTTCCTCCATGTTTTGTACAGTATATAGTCAAAATAAGAAAGACCTGGCTAGCTTTATCTAAACAGTGAAAAGAAAGTTATTTTGAAGGAGCTATAATTAAAACTAGAATGAGTCACTTGCGTCTTTAATCTAGACTTTGAAGTCTATTGAATTAAAGTAGTGATGTACCATTCAGATTCAAGAGCACTTTTAAATTGTCTCAGGTTCTCAGCTTTTATGTTCTTGTTAATCTGATGCTTTTTGATTCAGCTGCAGCCAAGAAATTTTCAGACAAAATTTAAATGAGAAAAAAAATAAAGACAAGACTAGAAATCACTAACAGAGATGTTTTTCAGTTGCAAGAAACAAGTCTCAATAACTAATTTCACTTGATTCACAGTATAAATAAACCAGAATAAAATATCTCAACTTTCCCAAAGATCATACACCTCTTTGATATCCTGTAAGATATGAGAATTAATTTTCAACATTGCTGTTGGAAACCAAAATGGATTGGCCTATCAGATAATTGAAAACGATGGCACATGATTAGCTCAAGAATAACAAGAATTATTTGGCTGCATTAAACTAAACTAGGGCTTCCATGGGGGTTTTATTGCACACATAAAGCTCATGGAAGGTGGCCTTGAATGCTAACTAATGCTAACCTATTAAAAATAATGAGGGGTTCACATTTTACTCTCTGTTGCTGTGGTAGACATCCCTTTCACTTAAGGATATGAACAGAACAGAGTCATGCTCAATGCTCTATGGGAAAATAGACTTAGAACCAAAAATATATGTTGAAACCTAGAAGTTAGATGAGCCCTAGACTGTCAAAACAGTATGTCTGCTATCAAAAAAAGTTGCCATGACCCTATTTTATTCATCGAGCTACAATCAAGTGTGTTTCTGCAATCCGTTACACATTAAACTGAACAAGGGTTGACAGATTTCCCTCTGAATATTATTTGTCTTTTTATTTATTCATGAACATTCAGTGATAATTTGTATATAGACTGAGGCACTGATAATGTGCTTAACACTCAAATAACAAGACTTCCACAAATAATGAATAGTTGATGTTGAATCTGTTGTCAAACCACTACCATTACAAATACAGGATGTTTGCTGCACAGATTCTAAGGCCCTCTGGGAACTTATGATTTGGAGCTCCAAAGAAAAACTTCACTTGACTTGACTGCCATTACAGCCATTATGTTCTGAATACACAGTGCAGTCCTGACATCCAAAACCCCAACCCAAAATATCTGGATTGCAACTGAGAATTTCCACACGGCTTTGTTAAAGGCAAATGGGACACGGCTCAACACACTGACAACACTTAACATTAACAGATATTACATCTGATCATACAGCGTATCTACTGAAGTACAAAGTCAATGGCCCTGCTATGAACCAGAGATTGTCGTGAGGATGTTTATAAATATTTTTGGCACAACAAACTGCAATTCTTTTACTTATCATACTGTAGTTAACATCTTCAGGCAACACTTCTACTCCAACTTCTGCAACTGTTAACTCCAGCTCTTGTAATCGGAGTTGAAAATGATATATGTAGGGCTAGAGGGGTTGACAAACAGGATGGGATTAGGTAGCGAAGCAGTCCTGGCAGAATGAGCTCTCCTGGCTAACTGTGGGTAGCTGTCTCTCACTCTTTCCTAGACAATCATAAACCTGGCCTTCTAATCACTTGTTTACCCTTGATGTTTCTCTTAGGATTTACTTTGATTAGTTTGATCCCACTGACTTGACAGCTGTAACACAAATTCAAAGTCATAAATATTTTAATGTGGACTGGAGGCAGAGAAATAAAAAGACAGAGGGAGAGAAATGATGAAATGCTGTGCTTGTCATACATCTGCAGCCTGTTTTAGAAACTGACAGTCAGCCACAAAAACAGACAAATGCACTCAAGTCATCTCAGCTATATAAGAAATTGTTTCACCCACAGTGGCATAAGAGAAATACACAAAGATTGAAACCCAGCCAAACAAACACTAAACAAACAGTCAGATGGTGAGGGACTGTGCAAAAAACAAATACCAAAGGGAAGCAATCAAAATGGTTTTGCTACTAGTTCATTTAAACTAAAGAAATAATTACCATTAGCATTAATTGGTTGCCCTGTGGCAACAAAACGTTGTTGAGTAATGAGTTATTTTCTGTGAACTGTCCCACACAAAATCCGAATTATTTAAAGTAATATCTGTTGGGACAAGAAGAGGGAGCTTTGAAGCAACAAGTTATTTAAAGACAAGTATCTTCAGAAACACTATTTAAACAACAGTCTATGCCCTGCTGCAAAAAACTTGCCATTTCTCAAAATGGCAAGAATCTCATCATATAGTGGAAGAAGAGACGTTACCAGTACCTGATCACAACAGTTGGCCTGGTGCAACTCTGTTACGTCTGTGCCTGTTACCTGAGGTTTTTTCTGGATGTCTTGTCTGCTGTAGCTGTTTTTTTCGCTGTGCATATTTTAACATACAAAAGTTATTTAACTTGTCAGGCAATGACGAGCTTTTTTCTTTCTTTTTGAGATTGTTGTCAACTCTTCATCAAGGTGCCCAAGGCTGTTTCCAGTTTCCTAGTGTGCAATATGTTATGTGACTGATGTGGAATAATCATACAAATATAATAAATACCATATATCCAAATTATTATAATAATATTTTTCTTCAAAAATGTTACCCCATTCTCTAGTAAACATTTTTCCATACTAACCCACTGATAAGTTAAAACATTAAATGTTAGTTTCTCAGCAGAATTAATAACAGAACAAAGAACAAAGGCCAGTATTCAATATAAATATCTCCACCTCTACCAAATATGACACAGAGAAATTTAAATAACTAAATAAACTTGCCACTTTGTGATAACTCTGGGCCTGTATCTACATGAATTATTTGTCTTTCTGTGAAAAATGTCTACAGGAGAGTGTTTTCTACATTCATTCTCCTCTGTAATCTTGTTTGTGTGGCTGAGGTAAGTGAAGAAACATGTTTCATAATGGTGCGTGCTCTGATCAGAAAGAACAGAGAGAGACTGCTGAACTGATGTTCAGTCCAGCAGTCAATGCTGAACAGTCACTAAAGACGGTAGAGTATAAAACAGCTGTAGTATATTTTTAAGATAATACCTTGCAGCATTAAAAAGGTAATGCTATTTAACAGTTTTTGAGAAATCCAAAAGTCAATATTTTGTTGCTCCTGGGGAGCTAAGCTAAGGTTTCAGTAATTTAAACTGATCTGAACAAGTGCTGGACTGACACTGCCTTACCTAGAATTACACTGCTAGTGCGTATAACCCCAACAGAGATATGATGCTGCTATTACCATTATGGCCATTACTACTACTACTACAATTGACAATTATCATGCCATTAAATCTGAAATAGGGCATTCTATGCCAAATTCCTGCCAGTTTTAATAATTTTAACTGGTGATTATAACACCAGAGGAACAATTATATATTTTTTTCAGTGGCCATTGTCTATACCACAGCAAAATTATTATGTAGCAGCTGCATCTTTCCATCACTCCGCTGAGCCTCAATACTGCTGTTTTGGAAATGAAATTGTGTGTTTGTGGGGTAAGCCAGAAGAAAATAGACTAAATACACTAAAATACTTTCAGGGTTGCAGGTGAACATGAGTGTCGCTTTGAGCTCAAGCAGTTCATTCAAGAACAAGGACCTTCATCGTCATGGTGACAGTGGTTAAACTTTTAAACAATTTGGGGTCATGCTTTAAAAAAACATTGAGTTGGTTTGAAACAGGAGATGAAGAGTGTTCTCTCATCTTAAAGTCTAAATTTTGGTTGACTTGTCCATTCACTCAGATCTCCACCCAGTGTGGACTTTGCTTCTCTATAATAACACAATGATGATAACATGGCTGAGTGTGCGAAGCGTTTGCAGTTTATTAAACCTCTACCCACTCCTGTATAGTTTTACAGAACTTGACAGTGCCTGCATGTTGTACACAAAATTTCAAAAGCGTCACAGTATGTGAGCCATTTACATTTTTAATTCTTTTTTGTTCAAGACATCAAAAGCCAATTGGGTCATGATCCATTTTCATTTCAACACTTGTCAGTGTTTTATTACCAGCGGGTGCTTATAAATGCTGTTGCAAGAGGCCGTCGGGATTTGCCAACGCAACTACTTGTGCCTGAATGCATGTACTGGTACAGAGCGCACTTGGATCCGTGGTACTGTCAAAATCACCAGTGTATTTCTATTTACACCAGTGAAATTTCTAAAAAGAACTAAGAAGAAAAATAAATAAATTTTGCAGATCTGATGTAAACAGACCATGCAACACAACTAACATTTTAAGAAACAGATAAACACACAGGCAGAAAAACATACCTTTCATTAATCTCGGTTGAAAAAGTTATTCAATTTATCAGACATACATCCTTTTGCTGTGCATGATTGCCTCTCCATTCTCTGAAACCATTCAGATTTTAAGGCAGTTTATGCAGTTTGCACTTTGTTGACCAACAGCAGTTTCCTTTGGCCAAAAAGGTTTGAGGTATCTTGATGTCTGAGGAAACCCTGCAACGTCTCTGAGAGTGGCAGGATCATTCCTGGTTTCATACATTTCAAAGCACTTTACTGGCATTGGGAATCATGGTTTCGTTACAGAATGTTAAAATTCACCCCCTGCTCCTCCAAAAATATTGCTCTTTTATGTGCTTTGCTTTCATTCCCAGAACAGACCGCCTTTCCTTCATTGACACAGGCAGAAATATAGTTTGAGGCAGTGACAACAACAACAAAAAAAGCAATGACAAAGACCTAGAGAAAGCAACAGAGAAAAAAACGAACTGACAAGCTGACAGAGACTGGGCTTCTGGGGAGAATCATTAGACTGATATAATATTCAGCATGCAGCTTGGAGCGGTGCCTTTGGCTGAGCTTTAAGCTGTGTAGTGTTGGTCAGTCTGGCTCTAGCTGGTTGGGAGGTCAGCCACTGATCTGCAGATATAAGCTGGTACTTTGGATCCAAGCCTTCATCATCCTGCGGGCCTACCACCACTGTGGGTGGATAAGCCTTGATCTGCTCAGGGGTTTGGATTTGTGCATGTGTGTGCGCTGGTTGAGAGAAACATGCAAGTATTTGTGTGTCCACATATGTCTGCAAATATGTGTATAGATTTGTGTGTGTATGTGATGCATGTCATCTGTATGATTCTTTTTTTCTCAGTCACGTCCTGCTGGGTAGAGTGAGAAAAAGAAAAAGAGGGAATAAAAAGATAAAATGAATTAATCAGTGTTGTGTACAGTATGTTTTTCAGTGGGCAGCTCCCACTGGGTATTCTGGGAAAAACTTAAAAAGTAACAAAGTAAACATCAATTATTAGCTTAGAAAAAAGGAATAGCAACTGGAACAACATGAGAATAAACCTCATTAGACAAAATATTTCAAAAAATTCTGAAATATTTGAATGGCGATATGGTGACATAATGAACTTTAGCATGTATGATGACTTCCCTGCCCCACATATGCATCATATTCATGGAAGTGACAGTCATTTGGGACATTTCATTTTGAAGTTAAGAGGTGTAATTTGAAAAGAAAAAAAAAAAGTCTTGTATCTTTTTGAGTGATGTTAATATCTGGCACTTTGAAAAGTGACACATTTCTCCTGTTCTCTGCCACTCAACTTAATAACTCAGCTATAGCTGTTTTTTTATGAAGATAATTTTTTGATAATAGTCTTTTCCATCATTTTGTTGATTCCACACTAGTCTTTAAAACCTGTTAATTAAAACAAGCTTTTGTCTTCCTGTTCCCACTATTTCACACAGTCTTAGCAGTACTAAGACTGTGATGCAGCTTTACTTATCCTAGAAGATTAAAGATGTTCTGGATGAATTATTTTCTGTTCTCAAAAAATCTGCAACGTTGACTCTTGAATAGTTAATTTCTTCTGTTTTTTCTCTCTTTTCAATTTCAATTTTAGATTAGTTAATTTCAAATACTGACCAAAAAGGTGATGCAACTATCCCTTGTGATAAAAGATAAAAGATCTTGGTCAAGTTAAAGGTGAGAACTAATTTAACAACTTGCTAAGACTCACTAGTTTCCTGTGAACTGGGAACAGTCACTGCTGTATATGCCAGCAGTTTGATAAATGAATGATACACCTTATTTGTTCGAGATGAACTGATCTCATTATGTTGTGTTGCTGAATTTCTCATCATTGTATCGAGAACTTCACTTTCAGGGGGGTGGATCAAACCTCATTAAAGAGCTTTTTGTTCATGTAATATCAAGGGGCCATCAGTATGATTAATCTTCATACAAATAGATAAGCTTGAAAACAAACAAACAAAGAATTTAAATTATGAAAACTAAAGGACGTCTTATTTTTATTTTTTAATAGATCAGAAATGTTGAAATATTTCAGAATTTGCTGAGACATTATTAATGCAGATGCTCTTAAAGGTGGATGGCAACAGTTTCTGTGTGTCACAAAATAATATTAAAACAGTCAAATGAAGCAAGGAATTATTCTATATCACTGAAACTACATATGTTAAATGTAAATGTTGTGTATCCTGGCATTGAGAGAGAAGTACAGGATTGCAGATAATAAAACATTGTTATGGGTTAGTGATTTCTGCCATTATGTAAGTGATGTTAAAGTTTTCTCAGAAGAAAATGTTCTTTGAGTCTAAATGAGAACATTTTAATGCCTTTAATGCATCATTTTTAAGTCCAGTACAACAGAAAATGTCGCCTTCCCTCTCCACACATTGTTTTTTGCGCAGCAGTTGTTCCACCTCGACTGTCATCAGTGTTGGGCACTTGAAGTTCAGATGTTGCTGCAGCACAAACCCTGGAGGACTGCAGGTGCATTTACTATCTGCTCTGCTGTCATTTCACCACTTACGTAAAGGCTTGTGAAATCCTGGATGACCATTTCACCTTCTTCTCTCTCCAGTCTGATGTTCTCTAGCCCTCAACATTGGTGACTGGAGGAGTTCTGGCAATGTTACTCCACTTTTTTCCACTATAGAAAAGCTGTGTTATGGCACCAAGGACTCATTCTGATTCTCTTTGTCTTGCTTTCCTGACATACAAAATGACACAAAGGCACAGAGTGTGCGCTCACACAAACACATCAAATTTCTTTCCGTAGTATGTTCAACAGCCTTAGTGGCTGTTAGTATATTCATGAGAATCCTGAAATGAGCTCCAGTTTATTTACAAGCAATCTCCCTGCAGGGTCACAGCTCCATGCTCACACTGCCCTGACCAGTCATGTAGCTCACCCTGATAGCTTTGTGAGGAACTTGGTCACTGGAAACACAATAGAAGTCTGTGTGTGCAGGAGTTAGGGTTAGCAGGGACACACATACAGACTTCTGTTGTGTTTCCAGTGAGCAAGTTCCTCGCTGGAAACACAACAGAAGTCTGTGTGTGCAGGAGTTAGGGTTAGCAGGGACACACATTTTGATGTGAGGGTCACGTCTGATCAAACCAAGTCGGATTGAGTCTGTTGCAGTTGACAGATTCATATTGTGTTGTGTTAAATGATTTTAATAATTTACTTTCTGGTTGTGTCACTGCCTGTCATTCTCATTTAGATTATTTCCAATTTCACTGAGGGCACATCCAGCATGGTTAAAAAAAATATTCTGCTCAAAAATGTCAGCAAACTGTTAACTACAGCTCTTAGCCATGAGTGAGTATTATTTTATAATTCAGTTCATCAGATTTCAGCGCAGAGCCACAGTTCACCTGGAGTTCAGCTCAGTCGTATAAAGTTCACTAACCTTCAGCTCTTTCTGTAGAATGTACAGACCATCATCTCCTCGCCTACTATCTCATTCAAGTATAGTACTCACAGCCAGTTTCCTCATAAACTACAGCATAAATTATGGAAGCAACTCTTGTTTTTGCAGAACTGAGCTAGAATAAAGTTATGTTTGACTTGGCTTTGTGGGTTTTATTGTTGTAGTCTTAAGATCTGTTCCCAGCTTTACTAAGTCAAAATATGAAGTTGCAGATATGTGTGATTGAATGTCAGTACACGCCCACACTACGTGTCACAAAACTGTAAAAATGTGTCAGACCTGTGAAGGTACATGTTTGTATGATGGTGTATAGTATTGATCTGTTGGCACAAGTCTGTTGCTAATTAATGTATCAGAGAAGAAAGTGGCAGCCCTCTCTGTGGTTAGTGTTGGGGCCTGAAAGAGGCATGGAATCAAATGAGCTACAGGAGGCAGAGAGAACTATATGCCATCTGCCCTGTACCGACTGAGTGGCCAACTGAGGCTTCAGTATGGCTAATGTTTCTCTCTTTTACATTACTTTTTTGAAGTTTTGCTGCACTGTATCAACTGTATACTCAGTGCTCAACTGAGTGGTCCTAAGCAGGCTTAATAACACGTGAATGTGAATAACAGAAAACATGATATTGGAAATATGATGATATGTTGGCTGTGGCTTAGTGGATGTTGCTAAATGATGACCATATATTATCCCTTAGCAGAAGTTTGTGTTTAGATGTCAAAGCCTTTCCTTTCTTTATGACACCTTCCATAAATAATCAAAAAATGTATGTATGTATGTGACATGTAAACATATTCTCATGGTTATGAAATGTTCTTGTGTAAATAGCTATACATTGCTTGTATGGATTGCATTGTATGTTACTTTACAACAGTTAATGTTCAAGTAGTTTTTTTTTTCTTTTCTTTTAAATTTAACTGAATTATGTCCTTATTGTAAACTGCAGTCTGGGCTAAATGAGTCTTGGTGTTGGGGCATTAATTTAGTATTTCGGAGACTGGCTTTATAAAATCTACATAGAAATGTATTATAAATATATGTTTATATAAAGTATGGAGCTCTTATATTTTACCAGTTGCTTTACAGTATTTGCTTACATCAAGATGGTTCAGGCCTGAATGGCCATTTGTCCTTGTTCACTCTTTCATCACACATCTCCTGGCACGCAGTATTTGACTTTGGTCTGGAGCAACAGAACCGGCATTGTCACTCCACAAGGCTCAATGTAGACAAGCTGTGTTGTGGCCCAAGGGAGCTATGTGCACACATACACACATGCACAAATACATACACACAAATAGAGGGAGCAGCCCAAGGGAGTCCTCTATGAAGGGATCAGTGTAAACATCCAGTGGCAGTCGAGGTGTTGGTGGCCCTGTGAAGTGGAAGCAGCGCTCAGGGCATGGTGCTTGCTGATAAGCACTACTAAAATACAGGCGAGAAGTGAGTTGGTCATCCCTGTTAAAACCCTGGCAGCCACCTGTCCCTGTTAAAACTGCTACAACACACTGAGGAGAGGCTCCAACTCCTGCAGGGGAAGTGAAAAGTGGCAGGAGGGCCTGACACATGCTGGGCTTGTGATACAATTTTACATAAGTGTATTTTTACGCGTGTGCATGCAGGCCCATCAAGACAGTCATCAGTATCGTACAGTTGTACTGGTAGGTATCTGTGTATAAGGCTCTGGCGTGTAAATTAAAATGTCTGTTATCAGCAAAAATGCAAAAGGACCTGTAAAAGGATAGGCATATAAAATATTTTATGTCAACAATGGAGATTCTGTCTCCTAACAACAGCCAGGTATTTTTGGAGGCAGAATAGAGTAAAGGTGTGCTTTAATCTATTCTTTAGCTGTCTAAAGTTAACACATCCTTAACAATAGAAGTGGAAGCTTAGAAAACATACGCATTTTGGAAGGCACAAACAAACAATGTTGTCATGATGATAGGGGTGTCAGCTCAGTCAGTGGTCAAGAAATATTCTGGATGGATATGACTAATGAAATCTTTTTCCAGCATGTTTGAAGGACTTGCTCACTAAAATGATTTGTAAGTTGCCAGTCACAAATGCTGTTCGGTTGCTCCTTTCCAAAATGTAACACTACTGGCTATACATGAAGACAGCAACAAACAAGATGTGGGAGTCCAAGAGAAAATATGTCTTCTCAGGTATTTACAGTTCATTTTGATGATATTTTGTTTTTTTTCTGTGTGCATGAGACTGACCTTAAGTTTACGCTTTGCTTGATGATGTAAGGCATACACTTCCCTACTATTGCAAAATACGCCACTGAGGCCTCTGAACTGCACAGCATGAACAGTGCCTGATGAAACCATTTTGTAAGTATTAAGTTGCAAGGTTGTTAACACAGTAAAAAAAATTGAAAATTCACTTTGTTGTAGTTTACTGTGGGATCAGACTGTTTGCCCACACTGTTTTTTCTTTGACTTTTGCATTTGAAAAGGTTTAAACAATGCTAAATCCATGACTGGATGAGGTTCCAGTGAAGCCCAGAAAGTGCAAGTTAAAACCTGGTGAACACCTTTTTTCATGCTGGTAATTTTTATATCAGTATCACCATATTACAGTATGCTAAAGGATTTAGAAATCAGGCCTAGCTCTGACAAAGACTTTTGACTTGCTCTAAGCTGCATGCAAAACCTGTGTTGACACAGATACTTGCTGCGGACTGTGACTTTCACTTTACTCCCAAACAAAACACATTTTATTGTTTACTTTTACACATAGTGATGAGGAGGCTTTGTTTTTCTTTAGATCTACTCAGTCTAAGATCTCAGATCAGGGCCCTGAGAGGAAAACTGCGGGAAAAGTAGTTTATTGTTCTTGATGACTAATAAGAAAAGCACCATATGGCAAAATCTTCAGAAAAATCAAATCGAATATTTGTATCTGTACATTCTCACATGTTTTATAAGAATGTTATTATTTATTTATATTATATTCTTCTTACAAGTAGAGACAGGGTAGCATGCCACTTAAAAACAAACTCTCATTTTTTGTATCCTTTTGTAATGAAAGAAAAGCACAGCAGCCAACAGAGATCATCTGTTGTTTTTCCATCCAGGCCCTCATCAAAGTCAGTTATTCTACCCCTAAATCATCTCTCTCTCTTCTCTTTGACAGCATCTCCTTCTCTCACACAGCTCTTTTTCTTTCAGACTTGAGCTCACACACGTACATATTTTAGCC
>JAUBNQ010000014.1:13506303-13517129 GCA_032353495.1 Ctenopoma kingsleyae | reverse complement strand
CTCTTTGACAGCATCTCCTTCTCTCACACAGCTCTTTTTCTTTCAGACTTGAGCTCACACACGTACATATTTTAGCCCTGGCAGACGACTATGTAGTGACTTGGGTGTTTTCCATGTCTCCTGCATGTAGCGGAGCCTGCTGCTGGTGACTGTTCAGCAGTGCCCACTGGTGCAAATAATGAAGTGCAAATGGGGCTAATACTGTACTGCTTGACATGCCAGCTTTTATAGATCAGGCCTGAATTGATTTACCTGCAGTTTCACCTCTGAATTTTCTCATTGTCAAATGCAGAGGATCGTGTATGGACTTTGTGGATGAATACTTTATTTTGTCTCTGGATGGCTAAGACTATATGCAAACACAACCTTTATCCTGTGAATGACACTAAAATTTCATTGGTTTCATTACTGAGGTTTAGGTTTTCTCAGTAAGAGCAAATTCCCTCATACTAAGAAAACATTTTATGTCGCCATTGTGACAGAGTTTAGGCGAACAGTGTCTGAAATCTTCTTTCTTGTCACATCACAAGGCCAGCACTTTTGATGTCTCTCCTCACAGCTCTGCAAAAATGTCACAACACTGACAAATACAACACATGACATTTAGACCAGGGACGCACTGTATTGGCAGGGCTCACTCAGCTCAGTTACACCAGCAGTCAGAATTAAATCCATGACATCAGGAAAATGGATAGTCCCCAATGTCAGGACAGCTGAATGAAATACTGCAACATTTGACCCATGATCCTGATCATCTGCGTAACCTGACCGCATATCTGCAGGCTCAAACCACCAGTCAATCACTCAATAAATCCCTCATACATGAATTTTGCAGAGAACTATTTAGTCCCTTCTCATCAACCCAGGCTCCCAGCGCCATTAATGCAGCACACTTCATCAGTCCTAGCTGGCTTTTGTGTTTGTCCCTAGTGTGTCACATCTTTCAAAACCTCCCACAACAGTATAGTCATACAATTTATGATCTAATTAGAGGGCATAATGAATAGTCAACCATTTGTAACGATCATGATTAAAATGTTTTAGTGATTGCCAAAGATTAATTGTTTCACTAATGGCTTCAGATTGAAGCAGCAAAGATGTTTTCTGGCAGTACTGTACATTTTCATGTCAGAAATCATCTGATCTAAGAAACAGAATAAATATATATTGATAATATCATTAATATCAAACACAATTAACAATTAATTAAAAGATTGCAAGTATAATAAAAAAAAAGTACAGGACTGTATATATTTCTAAATAAATCTGACTTAACTACTCACTGTATGTGCCTAGCATCAGTGTTAATCTGTGTAACCGTTCCTACAGCAGGTTTACCAACTTGCCATAATCTGCCCCACTACATCCTGAGATTACAGTGCTTGTCCTCCTTCTGTGTTCATCCAAATATTGGATGTTGAGTGTGAGTTCTGGATCATCAGTCCAACTCAATGGAGCCAATGCAAAGTCTAATTTTTATCCCCTGGATTCAACCCTATGTCAAATAGGTTTTACTGAAATCAGTGTCTGTGTGTTTGCCCTATCTCCTATTTAACTGGCTCGCCATAGCAGCCATAGGGATCAAGCTTCTGTCTGCTACAACATGACCTCATTCCTTCGTTTAATCTACTGCAGCAGTGGTAGTTCCTGAAATCCAGCATTAAAGCAAATGAAAAATTGGAAGTTTGTACTCTAGAGCTTGGTTTACGGTACATTCTTGCAAACATGAAAATAAAAACGGAACACCATTGTGACACATATTTCACATCTGTGTTAATCTGAAAGCCCGTGCTTGCTCCACAAATCCTGTGACTCAAATGAAGGTCGAAATATCCTACATGTAGAGCAGCAGATTGGTCATGTTCTTTAATTTTACATTTTCAGTCTTGTGTCGTGAAGAGTCGGGATGTGATGTACTGGAGGTGACTTGCTTTAGGCCACTGTTGATGTTGCGCTGTCACGCCCCTCAGTGTCATCATCCTATTTGCCCACTTTTATGTGCACAGTTGCTGCTCACACATGGAGCTCCTTGGCATTTCGGTCAATGCCCACCCACATCCAGCCTGTTTCTGTAATCAGAATATCATGTGTTCTTTGTTGCCTTTTTTGACTTTTTTTTCTTACACTTTTATAAATAAGCTTATATATAATGTGACATAAGGCCATAATGAGGGCTTGGGGCAGATTGAAGAAAACAATGTCACTGACTGCTCGAAGCTGTGGGCTTTGATAAATTCCACATTTTTACGAGCAGACATTTCATTTCCTGTCATTTTAGGTCTCATTTTCCTCCTCTGCATTGAATTTTAAAGAAAACAATGACTTAATTACATCTTACACCCCCTCTATGATGCCTTATGTATGTGTTGCATTCTGGCCCATAACAACAGTCATGCATTATGCAGCAATGGCACCACATTAGTGATCTCATCATATTATTATCATAGCACTCCTTAGGCCTTTGCTTACAAAATGATGTTTTGTGGTTTCCATTAGCCTCATTTGTTTAATGCTCAATAATATGTGGTCACTGTAAGATTAATTTGTTCTTCATAATGTGAAACCCTTCATATAGAATGACACTTCTCTGAAACCTGCTGATGAATTCGTAATGTGCTTTTCAGGCATTACAACTCAACTAGGTTTTGCTTTTTTCATTTTCTCAAAGTCATATATAGCACACATTCAGCTGTTACACAAATGCTCTCACTAAATGAGTGAAAAACACCCATTTTTGGATTTGTACTATGAGTCATTGTGACTGTTGATTATAATGATGCTTCTGTTCAAAACACCATGCCACTGGACACTGGGATGCAAATTAAATTTGTTATTTATTGACACTGAAATAATAATTTTCTCAGGCGTAAGATGCATTTAAGATGTTCCATACGTATGAAACCTTGCCCAGTTTTCCAAATGAAATATTCCTTTCCTCAGAAGCACTGGGGATTCTTTGAATTTTACTCAAATTCATCTCTCAGTGCTCCTGTCCATATGATTTCCCTTGATCTGTCATGGATTCGTTCATGTCACGAGGCTATGGCCAGCTCACGTTTTGAACCTCTTCTCATTTGAAGTCAGCCACGTTCCTCTGACAGTTATTGCTGCTTCTTTTTTAAAGCTACAAGTTTGTTCCCAGAGCTCAGGTCCAGGCTCCACATGTCAGTCATCTGGCTGCTTTTCTTGGTAAAAAAAAAACCAAAAAAAAAAACAGTGAAAGAGATGTTGGATCATGCATCACCATGCTGTTTTTTTCAAGCATCAAAATAAGGATGAAGAGAGAATTTTGCTGAGGGCAATCAGCTCCTCTCCTCTAAATTCTCTTATATTTTCCTGGACAGTACTCTTGCTTGTACACCCCACGATTGTAAACATGTGTAGCGTTTGGTGGCAGTCAGCATCTCCTCAATTAAGAAGCACTCAATACAATCCACTCTAGGTTGAAATGACTAAGTAGCACTTTAAGTAGCACTCCTGTGATCTCCTTTGTTCCTTGATAGATGGGCAGCTTTTAACCCCTCACATTTTGGATCACACAGATATTAATCTATAAAGAATGATGACATGAGGAAGTGGTCAATGGCAGCAAGAAGTGAAACTGACATTTCACAAATGTAAAGTGAAGGGCAAGATAAGCCTCATGCAAAGCTTCATTATCCAGACACAGTTTTCTAGCAACATCCAGAGGAAATTAGAGGGCATGGCTGAAGGTTAGGTGATGATAGCCTGCTTTAATGTATAATGACATTCCTTCAATCCTTCCTTTTTTCTAAGTAAAAAAATGGCAAAACTTTCAGCTTTGAGCAACTTATGCACAGTACTAACCCCACAGTTGTATTTCTTGTAAGACTATTGCATTTGATTGCACTGTATACATGTCAATTCTGCATATTTTCAGGTTGATCTTACAGCTGCTTGGATTAGTTATTTATTCAATTTATTAGTTATTTTTATTCATTTTTAGCATGCACTACAATGGATATGGTAGACAGAGAAATAAATAATGTAAATAAATGTTAATGTTAGATAATCCAGCATTGTAACAAACTTTCATTGAGATTGCTTAGGCACATTAAAAAGGCAGTGCTGCATGTTCTTGAGGGGTATACACAGAGCAGGCAGTGACCCGTCAGGGACCTATCACAGATTACTTAAATCCCTGTCACAGACCACCCAGCAGTTTTAGACTGCAACACCTCTAAATATCCAGAACTTGGTTCTGTTGGTCTCTTATTTTCAGTATATATGTAACTTTTACTTGCTTACTTGCAATTATCTGTTATTCAGATTCACGATCTGGGTATTGTGCACTAAACTGTACGCATAGATACATGTACTAATATTTCAGTCAAGTAGTGGATTGACCAGTCATAGAGCCACTCATAGAGCCTTGCTGCAACCTAACAACCAAAATGTGTTTATATACTGAATAGAGTGACCAACAGTGTGGCAGATCACTGATACTTTTTAAAATGAAGATATAAAATGCAGTGCACCAAAGCTACAGTAGACGTGGAACAGAGAAAGGAAACAAAAAGGCTTGGGTGTGTAGATACATTGAGGAAAGTAGAATGTTTCAGAGGGAAAAATAGAGACAGGCAGAGAGAGATAGGAAAATGAGACATGCTGAAAGTGAGACAAAAGGAGGAGACGGAGAGAAGTGCAGCAGAATGCATGGGTGGAGATGAGCTGGTGAGCGCTCTTTATCTTATAGTGTTAATCTTGTCCTCCGTTCACAGCATTGCCACGCACCAGCACTTTTAACTAGCCCTGATAATGAGAAGAACAGCATCAAACTCATTAATTGAATTAGCTCTCTCTTTATCTCTGCATCTGCCTGTGTCCACTCGCCCCTAAAAACACTCCACCAACAACTATTCCTTAGCTAATTGACTCAGAGCTTCTCCAGCAAAGCCCTGTTTCACCTTACTAATTTATTGGATCAGCTCCCAGTGTGGTTCACCTGTCATTGGCCACTATCTAATTTAATTTTACCCTGAGGTGATGAAGATTATTTTGTTTTTTAGCAGGAGGAATAAAAAGGGAGAAAACATTAAACCAGGTCTCTATACCGAACAGCTTATCTATTTATTTCATAACAGGATTTAGCTGCAGGTGTTTGGGAATTAAGGGATCCAAGCCAACTAAACTAGCTCAGTGTGATTTGGTCAATTTGGTCTGCTCTAAATTAATTTGGAAAATACGCTCAGCATTATTGTGTGTTTCACATTTATCTAACCACCAGACCAGTTTGTCATGTAAAGAGATTTTTCTTTCAGCACTTTCAGGTGTTTCAGTAGGGTTAGTTAATGATGTCTTAGAACATCGTTGCAGGTTATATATGAATGTACTTTGGCTCATCTGTATTACAGCTTTTCTCCATCTGGCTCTGCCTTTGCAGGAGCTGTTATGTGATGTAGGAACCAAAGGTGGTTTCTTTGTGGCAGAGCTTATATCAGAGCAATTGTTCTCACTTTCATTTATCTCCACTAAAGGTTAGCTTTGTCCACCAGCTCGCTCTCTCCCAATGAGTTATATATTATATCAGATATAGACACAGACCAAGGTGTGTGTGTGTGTGTTTGTGTGTGTGAAGTTATTGAGTTCTCTCAGTTCTGTGTTTCTTAAAGTTAAGTGGGTGAAATAACCTTGCAAATTGTCTTTTGAGGATTACATTGACGTGTATCTCTCCTGTTGTTAAGAATATAAGACAGACAGTACAGACAGCAAATGCCAGTGCTTACTACATGCTCTTATTCTAGTATCCTAACCACCAAAGCCCTCTCTTGAGCTCCTCTTCTCTCCTGAGTGTTTTCCTGCATCCTCTGACTTTTGTCATCCACACTGATACAATGCCTGTCTTTTCTAATCTGCTTGCCTTGTCTCTGTAAACTGATACTCCCTCTTTCTGCTCCTTTAACACCAGGCTATCGTTCTATCCTTGTGTGCACCACAAAGACACTTTTGTTTGTTCTTCCTCATTTGGAAACTTAATTGGAGTCAAGTTAGGAATCAATTTTGAAACATGTTTTTGAAAGACAACATTTAATACTTCCTGCGATTTTGCCCTTTTTATGGATGCTATCCTGTCATTATCATTATTATTAAGTCCACTGAAAATGAGTGCAGTCGCTTTCAAGGAAAGGTTTGCTGCCCTTTCTTTTGACTAAACATATTTTTTCATATGTAGGGTAATCTGTTCTGCACCACTTATGCACTACAGTGCCATTATATATTATTTATTTAAAATATGTTTTTTAATATATTATTTTTTGTTATTAATACCCAAAAAGATCATGTTCTTCATGCATTCAGCACACCTCATCTTGGGTCTTGTAACTCTCAACTTGATTATTACCAGTTTCTACTGTTTTATATAAGTACTTAATTACATATCAGACTGAAACTAAAAGGTCCATAAAGGTCCATAAAAACCTTCAGAGACCGACATGAGCCTGTACTTTGTGTTGTAGCACTTGTCTCTGATTGAAATGCAAAACATCTATATGCCGTGCATTGAGCTTGCTGACACCACATGCTGTTGTTGCTGCTGTGCTACCTTCTTTCTTCTCTTTGTGGTTAACATCAGACTATACTTGTAGCATTTTACTTCCCTCATTAGTGTCAGAGAAATCTCTTTCTCCACTACAGTACATATGACAGCTATTACAGGACTTTTGGTACCTTCTATACCTTAGACAAGTAATATCACTTTTTCTGATTTTGGCATTGACTTGGTAATGCACTAGTGGTTTTCGTGACATCCCTAGTATTGTTTAAATGTTATTTCCACAAAACACCCAATCTCACACAGTCTTCCAAGTTAATCAGAACCGGGTGGATTCCATTTGTTTTCCTGCAGAGTAAGCGCATTAATATTAATGTGCACTAGTACCTCATTCAGCATGTGAGAGGCATGTGTGAGTACAAGGTGTGTTTATAAAAAAAAGAAATTCTGACACCCTCATCTTTAAATACTCATCCCACTGATGTAGGTTTTCATGGAATTAATGAGGCAGCTTCATGTGCTGATGCATGTGAAAGGAGGGTTCCCTTCAAATAGCTTTGCTTTATTGCCTCCCCAATCCTTCGTCCTTCCCCACAAGAAATCATATTAGCCAAGCCAATCTCATTTACAACACGCCATTTGTTAATTTAGCCCCCTTGCTTGTCGGCTGTGGCATAGGCTTGGGTCTGTCAAATTGTGCATGAGAGTGAGAGAAACAGAGTGGGTACCGTATGATGCAGGAGGAGCAGAGAGGGAATATAGAGAAGATAAGATAGGTGTCAAACTGAGGAACATAAATATAGAAAGGAAGGAAGGATCACTAATATGTTTTCTATGGAAACAATACATTGGTCAGCAAAATCCCTAATGCAAGCACAAAAACCTGCCAGAAGTGCAGGGAAATAGCTGCTCTGCATCAAAATGGGACCTCTGCATTTCAGCTTTTAAATTGGAATTTGATATTTGATCAATACAGAATAGAGAAAACTGTAACTGTAGCTGAACCTGCTGGTGAGTCTGTAGTAATTACTTTGCCGTGGCTAAGGTGACGACTGGGAAACAGTAGGGCAGACGGCAATCAGTCGTCTCCTCCTAGTTATTGTCTGCATCTTCCACACCAGCTGCCTTTATCGTTGCTCGTCAGGAGCGGTGACCAACACAAGGCCAGTTATTATCGCCCCAGCGGCCTGGAAAGATCAAAGAAGTCTGGTTGAACACGGGCGATGTAATGACTGCTCTTCTGAGGACTGCTGCATGGTTTGTCATATCATTATCCCCCTGTTAATGCTCAGCTTTTTTCTTCATCTTTTACAAGTCTTTAGCACTTCCACAACAAGGACAGAGTCCTGTTATTTTTATGTGGGGAAAATTACCCAGTGTTTATGTGTTACGGAATAGAAATGTTTCTTTTTCCTTACCTTTTTGTGCGACTGGTGCTGTCTTTTCACAGCATCTCTCTCCCTTCTTTTTTCTCGACATAAAACAGTCTCTGCTTCATTCATGTCAGTGGTTTGAACAAGAGCAATTTGTCATGTTGGAAAAGGAAGTAGTGAAAGCTGCTCATGTACTTCATGGTAATTTCATGTGACAGAGGAGGAAGAGAAGAGCAACAGTGCGTCAATATACTGGAAAAGGAGGAGGTCATGGTTTTTCAGCACCTGTATTGCCTCCCACAGACTGTGACCATGAGTAATGGAAGTGATAGAGAGACAAAAAAGGTGACGCAAAGGCAGATATGGCATGGAGGCTACAGAGATTGGAGTAATTTTAAAACCATAGGTTTTCTCTCCTCACCTTGCCATTGGGTAAGTGTGAGAGGTTGCTTACTATTTATTGCTCAGGTTATACAAGACTTGTCAAGTACGGCATATTATTCACACTCATTGCGATGAATATACTTTCATAGAGGTTCATTTAAACTCACTATCCCTGACTTGTGATTATTTCAGCTCAGCCAACATGCCATCTGTTGTGCTGATGCTAGGTTTCATTGCAGCTAATGAAATTTTTTGGCTTGTACAAACCAGGTTCACTTTCCTGAAGAAAAATGTATCCAAAGCAAATTCTGAAAATAAGGTTTGAAAACATTTTAGTCTTTTTCCCTTGATCGTTATCCAAAATGGATAGAAGTAGAAGAATCAATTTGTCAACCAGATCCACCAACTACAACCCTTTTCTCAGAACATAGAAAATGTTACAAGCAATAAAACCTAAAATCTGATTTGTTAATTCCCTTGAACCTTTACTTATATGACAAAAGTACAAAGAAAAGAATTTCTGTGTTTCCACTGACCAACTTCATTGTATTTTGTAAATGTTAGTAAATTTAGAGTTTAATTCTTGTACCACTGTGTTACGTCATCTTTAATAATCTTTTGGGAGCTAAGGATACGAATTGTTGCATTTTTGGATGTGGAATATTTGCCATTTCTTGCTAGATACAAAGTTTCAGCTGTTCAGTAGTCTGTGGTTTCCCCAGTCTGATTTTCTTTCTTCATGATGCACCATACATTATTAGTAGGATACAGATCTGGACTGCAGACAGGCCAGTCAAGCACATGCTCACATGTGTCTCCGAAGCCACGTATCACTGCAGGATGAGGACTGGCATTGGTCCTCTGACATATCCTCTGACTTCCCGGAAAAAGAGGTGGCCTTATTCACAGCATATGTCTCTCTAATATGCAAGTATATGCCTCTGTGTTGATGGTACATTTATACTTATTATATACTGTATGCAAGTCACCCATACTGTGGGCAATGATGTACCACCACAGCCATGTGGCTTTTACACCTTTCAGTGATAGCAGTCTGGATTGTCTTTTTCATCTTTTGCATAAATAGCCAGTAATAAATAACCTGAATGGTGGCCTTGTCGGTTCCACTGTCCGCTGTCTATCTGACATGACACTGGGAGAACTTGGTGCCATTCCTTCACAGAATTGATTTATCACCACCTTCTGGCATAATAATAGACTTTAGGTTGCATTTCTGGATGCAGCAGTGGACATGACACACAAATTCAACAGTGGTTACGTTGAAAAATATAATTTTTCTACTGACTAGACTAGACTTGTCTCACAAAGTTAGGCACAAAGTGGCAAGTCAAAAGGTTTTGGTGGCTGCTCCTTATAAACCCAGTCATGAGACTCTCAAATGTGATCAATTAACCTGCAAATTTTGGAATCATCCAGAAAGGTGTTACTTGAAAAAAAACAACAACTTTGTCCATAATAAGTAATTTGTTTTCCTTTTGTCAAGTTTGTGCGTGCGTCAGAGAAAGAGAGTATAAAAAGTGTTTTTCCAAACCAAAATTTGTGGTGACATTTCGGGTATCATTTAATTTTCTTTTAAACCTGTATGTGTGTGTGTTTCAGGGTTAAGCTGAAAGATGGCGTAGCGTTTCTGGGAGCCAGAGCCAGTAACCCTGTTATATGGACAGTGAGCCAGGATGTCAGAAGTGAAGGTCACAGGATTGTCACCCTCCACTGTCGGAGGAAGGAAAATAGTTTCAGTCAAAGGTACGTCTCACTCCCTGCTTGTGCAGAATTAATCAATGTGTGAATGAAATATGAACTGAACACCCTGCTGAACAACAAGAAACGAGCAGCGCACTTTCATTTTTTCATTTCTCAAACAGCTGTCAGTAGAGAGTGATTGCAAAGAATGAGGATGATAGAAGACATGATTCAGGATGGGAAGCATTCATTCTTTGGCACTGTCATGCATGGTCAGCCAGCCCTAAGGACAGTTAATAAATGTTTGTTGTTTGGTTGAACTTAAGTTTTATGATAATAATGATATTAATATTTTTTTACACTCAATGGTCCCATGAAAAGACCAATACCTGAAATAACTCAAACCTCTGTGCTACAAACCTCCATCACTAAAATGCAGTTTTGAGTCACACTGTTGCACTTGGTGACCTGTTTCTTGTTTATGATGAACATGGGTACACAGAACAGAAACACTCAGTAGAGCAAATGCACATCTGAAAATAGTCTCCAACAAATGCATCATTCTATCCGGTTTTAATGCTGTTTGCTAGAACTATAGTGCTCAGCTGTTTTGTAAAAGTATTTTGCTTTTAAAAAAAATAAAAAGTATAGAATTGTGACAAATTTGTTGGATATGGCAACCTTATGAAACCTCATCCATGTTACATTAGATTCCACTGTTGATTTAGATTACCTGAAATTGCTTAATTTTACCTAATTAGAATCAGGTAATTAAAGTAATTATCTACCAACATTTGAATAAAGAATGTATAATAATAATATCAGCATTGTTGCTTTAGGAGCGCACAAGTCAGTCA
>JAUBNQ010000014.1:13479167-13495265 GCA_032353495.1 Ctenopoma kingsleyae | reverse complement strand
GTTTGATTCATCACTGATTTATAAAGTTACCTGCATGGAGAGAAAGATGTGAGAGGATTTTTTCTGCTGTTAATGACACAGACGTCCTGAGACCTTCATCATTACTCTGCAGAGTCCAGGTTACTGTGTCCAGTTGTGGTGAAGTTGAAGTACTGTGAAGTTTGGTAAAAGTCTCCACACTTCAATGCTGCCGCAGGTCACACAGCATCGGTCACTTCGCATGTTTCCTTATTATTATTTTTATGAATACGGACAATGATAAATACATTATGTCTGACCACAACAAAGTAGAAAATAAAGTCAGCTCCCCTGAGAGCGATGTTATAGCTGCACACTGATCAACAAAGGCCGAGAAAATTGTCATGAGTTCAATCACAACAGCGGATCAGGTGGCTGGAGAAGTGAGAATGTGCTGTTCCGACTGAACAAGTAGATCCACACCGTGTACCTGTGTATACGCAGGACTACACCACTGGGTGTTTCACACATACATGTGTTGTCATGTTTTGCTCTGTGATCAAGCCGGACGACTGAACCATACATTAATTTAACTGTGAACTATGTTGACGAGGAGTCTGAACTGAAAAGCCGTTTGTTAGTGTCATATTTGACCAAAGAGCAAACAGGTGTTGTCCTGCTGATATCTTCAGGAGTGAGAGAGGCTGTGTGTCAGACAGTGGCACCAACATTATCAGAACAGTCGAGCTAAATAAGTGGACACAGGCTTCACCTGGCCATTGGCAGAGTTAATAGGTTACAGAACATATGTTATACAACTGTTTTTTAAGCTAACAAAACTGAGCAGCAAATCTCACGTTATTCAGCTGGTAAACTTTGAGTAAATGAGAGATAAAAGATCGTCGCTTCAATCCATTTACTAATCATTTAAATCGCAGCATTTTGCGTTCATGTAATTGCACAGACTCACATCGCGATTGCGATTAGATTAATCGTGCAGCCCTAAAATGAACCCACATTGTTTTCCAGTGTGATGGAACTTTGACAACTTTGTGAAAGTGTATGTTGAATATACTATTTTCATAATATGTCGCCGGTGTTTTTGAATTTATGGATCAGATATTTTGTCTATCTTGACAGTCTGAAGACAGAAAACGAAGTATGGCCAGGTATTTAGTAGAATTAAGAAAATCAAACTTCTACCAAAACCCCAGAGTTCCAAAATAGCCACACTTTTAAGCAATATTTTTCAGAATTGCTGCCAACATTCAAGCTTGAATACAGTGAACTTCTGTGATGACCTACGGCTCATTGGCTCTAATATTTAGCCATGGTTGTATTTGTCAGGCTGCATTTGGCATATTCTGCATGATCTCATATCAGTCATTTTTTTCACTACTTCACACCCTTGAGAATTTGTTTGAAATTCTTCCATTTACTACATTGTACTCTAATTTAAAATGATCTGAAAAGTCATAGCCCAGTCCAGTGAGGCATCCTGTTCAGACTCCATAAATCAGTGCTTTCACAATGCAATGTTTTGCTAAAATGCAAAACACCATACTGTAGGTATGAGCAGAGATAAGAAATACTTTGACTGATTTAAATGTTTTTTTGCCTTCACTTTGTAGATCTTACAACCAAATGTATCACATTAATGTAAAAGCACAAAAGAAATGCAAAGTGATGGTGATCCTATGGAAGATTTCCTCTGTTCCCAAAATGTTATGGCACATTGAAAGACTGACTAAGAACATAAAATATGGAAGAGGACTAAATGAACACAGGGAAGTGGGTAAGCCAAAAGCAGAAAGGGAGATGAAAAGATAGAAGCATGAAAGAATACTCCAGCAAGATGTGATCAAATAGATACCCTTTCAAGCCACCATACACCCAAAGCTTAAATTTATGCACATCATACAATTTAACAGTAGCGGGCAACAACTGAGAGGCACATAATGGAAAGGATAACTTAATCTAATCCTTGTCATCTGATGTTTATAAGTGTGAGTAACAAGAAAAAAAAATAAGAGGTGTCATTTCTGGTGGAGAGTTTAAACTCCAAGGGAGAGATTATCCAGTCACACTGGGTTGATCTTATTGTCCGGGATAAGAGGATGAGCACATAGCCCTCTGGAGAATTTTACTAACTCTCCTACAGCTCACAGAAATCAATAAGGGGACAGAAAATGGTGTTTATACAGGGACTGATTGTGTTGTATTGTATTCACTGTCTTAAGCGTGACTCGTAACCGCCAGCTGATCCTTTTATTGGCCAGCAGTAGTCTCTCAGCACTTTAACTGTCAGGGAATACACTCATTTGAGAAATTACACATGGTTGGCAGTTCATCAGGTACACCTAGCTCAAACATAGCTTAATAAAACAGTCGTGCAATAAACTCTCCCATCATGGAAGCTGTAATGTTAAGTTTTTGTTGAAACTGTGATGTTGGTTAAACCATATGATCATTTCATCATCATTATGTATTATAAATAGATGATCTGTACTGAGACGTATTTATGACAGGACAAAACATTTTGTGTTCAGTAGGTGCAGTAGTACTAACTCATACTGTACACATCACACTGATAACATTTGGGCATTTGTAATGTGATCAGTCATAAACAAAGCATTGAGAACCATCAAAGCTCTTATACAGTTCTGAGAAAAATATGTTTGTCTGTACAAACCTTCATGCTAATGTAGTTGAGATTCAAAATGTCAGCATCACGGTCGTATTAAGGTGAAAGTCAGGGGATTACCATGGTCCTGACAATACATCACCTAGGAACCATGACTTTCTGTGAATAATGCACTGCAAATCTATCAAGTAGATTTTGAGGTGTTTCACAGAATAAGTGAAAATTTTGACATGGTAATCCAACTCATAGTTGCTGAGATACTTCACTGTGGATGACATGGACATAACAGAGGCAAATATTGCAGGGAAAACACATGAACATTTGCAAATACACTCACAAATACAGTCAATAAAGTCACACTTATTATATATATTATATATTTATAAAAAGACAGAAATGTAATTCAGGCATTTAGTTGGATATGAACAGTTTTTGTGAGACAGGATTTTGAAATGCCTCAGTGTTTGATGGGTAAGATTTTTGCCCTGAATGTTTGAGGTTTTTGATGAGACATCTGAAACATTCCCTTGATATGTTGTTTTCAGTTTTTTCTAAAATAAATTTACATACATTTTCAGGCACCCTGTTGCTATGTGATAAGTAGAAACAGTATGCTGGAGCAAAAAAAAGCCACTTCCCTCATATTTCTTTTCATAAAACTGCTGTTGTGACAGTGTGAGGAATGGCATAAAATTATAACTAATGGTGTCAGTCTTAGATAAAACAAAACAAGTTCATTTTCTGCTTTGACATCACCTTTTTGATTATGATCTGACCTGGATTCAGCTCTAAAAAGATGAGAGCACCGTAAAGTTTTTGCACCTTGTAAATATCTTCAATTTTACAGGAGATGTCTGTGTTTTCTCTGTTGCTTCTTAGGCTATGATTAGCTTGTGCTGCAATATAGTGCAGCATGGCGATACTGCCTTTTGATTGGTTGATGCATGGAACCACATCTGTTTCATGCAGGAAGCTAGAATCCTCTCATTTCACACACTGTTTGAGGGGAATAGGGAAAAAAAATTAAAGAAACTAGACCAGTGGGTGGTTGAGAGAGGTATGTTGGGTTAAGAAAGGAGAGGGTAATGGTGACAAGAGGAGGAGAAAAAGAAGGGGATAAAAGGAATGAGCAAGAGGGGCAGCAACAGAACAAAACAGTGAGGGAAGGGGTTTATTTCAGAAGATATCGAACAAGAACAAACACATACCAGAAAGGTGTTTTGAAAGAACTCCAATAGTTCTCCTTTAGTTTTCTCAACCTCCACAGACCTGCTGAGAGAGCAAACTAATCTTTACTGACAGGGACGTGCTGGCATCAAGAGTTTGATAGAAATCTCCAGCCTACATAAATTGCTTATTCTACATTTCATCTAGTTCTTGACACTTTCATTATCTGTCTGACTTATTCCAACGTTTACTGCACCATAAACACATCCAAAATAGGTGTCACTGATTGGAAAGCCTGGGTCACCCCATTGTTTTATGGGTGTTATAAATATGTTATAACAACTGTGACATGGCTCAGTGAGTTATCTCTGAGCCATGTCACAGAACAATTTTATCATTTTCGTTCATTTAGTTTTGTTCACGATGAATTAATCATGATTACTCATACATAATTTTGAGCTATTTTTGCACCTTTTGTTTTATTCTATGTCCCTTTTATTTCTCTGTGACTCTTTCCTACTTTTCAACTGTCACAACCCCCACAGGACTTCTAATGGCTCCGCTGGCCGAATAACTCACCTGTAACAGCCTTTTCCAAAACTATCATGTTTAGCTGGATCTCAGGTCTGCTGTTCACCGGTGTAGCAGGGGAGGAGTGTCAGTGGCTAAGCTCTGCTAGTTTCAATAGGATTTCATTAGCATCTTTAGAGAGAAGAGACAGATTAGACCTGAGATAGTGGAACTCATTAGAGATGAGCCCAGACTCCTTTGGGAGGTACACTCACACACAGAACATGTGGTTTCTACTGCACCAGATTCAAATTTATTAATCATAATAACCTAATGGCCTCCATCTACACCATGCTAAATGACCTTCATTATGCACACATTCAGGTAAGCTTCTTCTTAACTACAGTACTCAGTAGTAGTCTCTACTATTAATGTGCAGTGACCTTTATAACTACGCACATGAGGTTTTATTCATTGGAGACAATATCTGATTTCCCTTGAGGTCTTCCAACCAATTAAAATCTCTCCCGTTTAGAGATATACCAAGATGCCACATACAAGAAACACTCAGTTCCACAGCTGGAGTGTAAGTGGACTACAAATAATTAAACCAGCTGCAAAAGCAAATCATCCAAGTCACCACACACAGGACACTCAAAGAGGAGGAACAGTAATTACATCTTACACAAACATCTTCCCTACACAGTAAGAGTAAGGTAAAAACAGAGCTAAGTTCTTGTTACGTTTAGCAAGAACACTTAAGTAAAGAGATACTTGTAGCATGACCCTGTCCAAGTTCAAAAATAAACCTACCAGCATCTTTACATCTCACCATTAACATATGATTTAATTTGTTTCTTCCACAGAGAAACAAAAAGGTAAAAATCTGACAGGAAGTTAAGTGCTGCCGGCTTCGATGAGAGGACAATGATCCAAAATAGACCTCAGCTATTTTATGAAACAAAAGCTGGATCTTTTAGAAGGTCCTCACAGTCCCCTGAGTTGAAAATCAAATATGGGTAATACAGTCTGAACATATAGCAGACCCTGAAGTGATCTGAAAGGAAGAGTGGGTGAAACCTCTTAAATCCAGAAAAGAAAGGCACTTGGCTGCGTGTGTCTTCCAAAGGGGCTACTGAGTATGCCAAGGTACATGTACTGTATGTAGTTGAAATGAAAAGTATGAGGACAAATAAGGTTTGCTGTTAGAAGCCTTTTCATTTAATGAGCAGTAGTAGGACCAAAAGATTTAACCTTGGATTCCCCCAAATCCACCATACCCAGTGGATTTCTATCAGCTGAGCCATTGTTAATAGACAAACAAAATGATCAACAATGTGCAGGACTTCTGGCTCTTCTGCCATATTAACACCCTCAATATTCATTTATGCATTTAGTTTTTATATTTGGAAAATAAGACTTCTGCTAACACAGCAGACGGATCTTTATTTAAAGGCCAGGAGTTGCTCATCCCATCTATCTTCACACCTGCTTTGTTGAATTACTGCTGGTCTCACATGTCAGAATTCAATTATGGCCAAGGCAGCTGCACATACTGGTGTCCAAACAATATGTCCTCCTGTTTATATTTTCTTGTTGGCAGTAGGTCTGCATAAAAAAATAAAGTAAAGTGAGTAGTGCTAAGGCAACTTCTGAACTGAGGGTTAATGAATTAATCATTTAAATAATTTCTATGCTAAAATGCAAAACAGTTACAGATTGGTGTGAACATATGTGCTGAATGTATGACTGTTTTTAAACGGGAAAATTCAAGACATTGCTTTTAGGAAACTGTGATGGGCTTTGTTCACTATTTTATAGACAAAACATGTAACCAAAACTAAACCTATGCTGACATTAATCAGTACTTTAAGACCTATAATGTAGCTGTAAAGACATGTCTGTCTTTGTGTTTCTACACAGAAGACTTAGGCAAACGTACGAAACATTTCTTCAGCTTGGAACTACTCTTGTGTGTCTTAAAACATTGTTCTTGGAATGTACTTTAACACAGATGTTCTCATCTCTTGTTCGTCTGTCTCACTGTCAACACACACAAAAGATCGCGTGTGCAGGGTCACAAACACAAACATCCCATCCACAGCACAACAAACAAACAAAACCTCATAGGCAGGAAAATCCACTGAAATCTGACTACACAAAAGTGTCAGTCATGGCCAACCTTTTTCAGCCAGAGAGGTTTCTTTTTAGCATGTTCTCACACTGGCTTGACTACTTCGGAAGAGAATCCCATTGTCTTCTGGTTCCCATTATAAAAAAAAAATCCACTTTTACCTGAATGGAGCTGTTTGAGGTATTAATCTTAGTGCACACAAACACATAGACACGTTCATTCCTTCTGCTGCTGGACTCACTGTTGATTCATTTTGTTGAAATAGATTCAGGTCTTTGATGTATCATTGTTGTCAGTGCTAACCAAATCACTGCTGTGCATGAAAGGAACCCCTCGGGTCTCCAGAAGAGACAGCAGAGTTTTCTTTCACTACCTTTCTCAGAGCAAGATATCCAGGGAGGTGTTAAGAGTGAAAAGAGGAAAACATGGCTGCATGTTTAACAGGGCTTTTGTGTTCCACAGCTTCACGTTTATTTTCCTGTTTCCGAACAAAAGGAAATTCATTCTTGTCATTTTTTTTTTTTCTGTTATGCTGCTTCGTCCCGCACAGAGCCCTTTTATTGCTACTAGGATGTGTTTGAAATGTATCTAACTGAATTGAAAAGTGCACGTATTTTCCTCTGAGTGGATTCTTTTACCGTGTTCTGTTTGTGCTTTCACATCCAACAATAGGACTGACAAATGGAGATATCTCAAAAGCCTCCTCAAAATGACATGACCGATATTCCACCTCATTTCACCACAACAAACCTGCTATGATACTGGGGTATTGTCAGTGTGCTGCTTTTGTAGTGGCACACTTACTTCTGTGATCCCTGTAGACATTTTGCTTTTATTCTGGCCCTTCTAACCTTGTTTCCGCTCTGTGTTTTTTTGTCTCCACCTCTGGCACTGATCCCCATCCATGAATCAGGGCAAGAGAAGTGATAGTTGCCAGTGAGTGTATTGAATTGTATGGTAATCGCACTGGGAAAAGGGCACACAGTGCAGTTGTGTTTCTAATGAAACATGGAGGAAGCAGGCTGACCTCTCTAACTGGGGGGCTGTGGACATTTATCATTCCAAACACATGCTGGTTGAAGGGGTGAGGGTGAGAGAGAACGCACTGCCCTCTATTGGAAATAACATAACACTGCAAGTGATGAAGGACTGGACAGTCGTTTAACAAAACGACAACCCAGAAAAAAAGAAATTAAATTGTACAGTTCAGCACTAAAGCTCTGATTGTAAAGCAGGACTGTCTGCAGCAAATAATTGATTTGGCTGTAATTGTACACTATAAGCGTAAACCACATAATCACTGCAGTCACTACCCCTGAGCCCAGCATGTTGTCAGGCATAATCCACTGCGGTTCTGTAGCACTCTCAGAATTTCTGTCCAAGATCGAAACTGGAAAGGAAAAGGACCTGAGCTTCAGTGAGTCACCGATATGCACAGTCCAGAGCCATATAATAGAAAAGAGGAGATTTTCTAGAAATCAGTTAATATTAGTAACTGCACAAAACTAAAGATCTTGCTCTCAGCAGTCCACTTCTGTTTTACT
Organism: Ctenopoma kingsleyae; assembly: GCA_032353495.1. Lineage (NCBI taxonomy): Eukaryota > Metazoa > Chordata > Actinopteri > Anabantiformes > Anabantidae > Ctenopoma > Ctenopoma kingsleyae. The sequence goes on along the minus strand of JAUBNQ010000014.1, from coordinate 13,487,308 downwards.
TCTGGTGTCTAACTTTGATTAAAAGGAAATTGATTGAACTGAACAACAGAAATAGGCCCAGACTGGGCTAAAGTGCACCATACATGAAAACAAATGTTTCTATGGTAATGGCTTTTTAGTTTTTTTTTTTTGGTTATGTCATCATAAGTGATTTTATATTTTGCCTTTTGATTACTTTTATATCTTAGCAGTATTTGGACTGTATCTGAACAATGTAGGTAATATGTGAAAGGTAGTGTGTTAAAAGTGTGGGAGAAGGTGCCTCTGTAGCTACACTGATCATGAACAGCAGCATCTCTGGTCCAAGTAAAATTTGGGGTCCTTGCTGCAGCATGCTCTACCTCACTGAACTATTTTCATTTTTATAATACAGACATAAAATGTTAAACAACAAATATCAATAGGGTGTTCAGTCCACCCTTCCACCCTTCCCAAAACTGTATGTGGTGCTCAGCCCCATGTCCAAAACATAAATCTTTAAAAACAGGTCACAAACTGTTTCATTTTTTAACAAGGCTCAGGCCAGAACAGCTGGACACTTCAGCAAACATTATTCAAATTGGAGTTAATGGGAACTATTTTCAGTTGTGGATTAATAAATGTTTGGTGCTATAATAACATTTAAGGTAATAGAATAATAATAATTTATATAGTGCCTTATACAATCTCAAGTTTGTTCTTTTGCAGAATTTTCCTTTAATTCCTTTAAGTTTTGTATTATTTGTCTTCTTTCTTTTCAGTGGAAAAGCCGTTACGTGTGTTTTCAGTGTACCGTAAATTGCAGTATCCCAAAGAGCCGTCACCAACTGTGCTGTACTACACCTCAGTATACCCGTGTAATTTCTTTTTGTTCAAGAACAGAATCTCAGCAGCACACTCTGTGGCTATATTCACACCACAGTTCACCTGTGATCACTCCAAGCCAAAGCGCCTGCATAGTTATTTGGAAACATTTAGTAAAATTCTGAACATTACCCGCTGAAACTAGAAAGCTTTTCTGCCTGACCCAGAATTGTTATTAAAGTTGTTTTTATCAACACTGATTTTCAGCTTCCAAAATGGTTCTTGCTTACACTTTCTACCAGAATGGATCCCTAAATCTGCACTTTGAAGTGAGGCTAGTGTCTTGAAGTGTGAACACATAAAGGGGAGATGGGTGAGGGGGTTTAAATTGCAGGCTGGGCCAAAATATGTTCAAGGAAAACCTTGGATCTTACCCACAACCCCCCACCCTCCTCATGCTCAATTTGGGCTCTCTCCAGCCTTGTTTTAAATGTGTGAACCAAACAACAAACATACTGCTCATGACAGAAATACAAAGAGGATGCTATACTAATAAAGAACTTTATACTAACAATTTCCTCTTTTTTGTTTAAACATAATATTGAACATCTATTGACTCTCTGATTAGTTTTTGAAATTATACAACTATCTTTGAATTGCCACTAACTTTTGTCATCTAAGGAAGCAGTGTTATGCAATATGAGTATTTTCCTCTGTGAGCCACTTCTAGATCCCCTAGTGTGAATTACATTTTCTAAAAAATATCATGTACTTGTGTCTGTATTTGCTTGCTGGAAAAAGTGTTGACAGACCATGACAAAGAGCAACCAAGATCAAATTCATTGTTTTTCTGCTTTGTTTTCATTTCCATCAGCTGAGAGAAAATTATTTGCTTTGCACTCACAATCTCTGCAAGGAAAACACCATATTGCAGGAGGAAAAATAAATTTCCTCATTTTGCCAACATCACACTTCCATGTAAATGTGAGAATGAATTCAATAGTGCTGCGATTAGTTCCATATCTGACTTTAAATTGAATGATACATTGCTTAAATTGTCTTCTACTTATTAGTATTTGTGTTACATATGTAAAAAGGCCAATTTTCCTTTTCCTTTTTTAACACAAATCTTCCTCACTGTTTCTCCATTTCCCTTCCACCTTCTCTCGTCCTTATTCTCTGACTTCCTCATGTTTCTTTCCCATCATTCATAGTCTGACTGTTTTCACCTTCATCCATTTTTTGTCAGTTCCTGCTGTGTACTTGTTATTCCACTGCCTCATTCCTCCTTATTCCTTCCTTTACCTCAACTATTCCCCTGCTACTTTCTCATCCCTTTTCACACCCTCCTCATTTTCTGTCTCCTCATCTTTTGGCTAGTGCCTTACCGAATGTTACCTATCATTCTTTTCCTCTCATTTTCTAGGTTCCTCCTTTATCTAAATCCACTCCTGACACACATTTTCTCTCCCTCTCTCTTGTAGCATGGAGGCGGCAGGCTACCAGCGAGTGCTGCAAGTGGACCTGGAGGTGAACGGACTGATGGTGACTCAGAGGGGGAGGGAGGTGACGTGGCAGGTGGAGTATCCACTTACCCGCACCCTGACTGGCGAGGTGCAGACCCTCATCCGCCTGGCACCACAGGACCTGGGTGGCATCGTTCCACTGGCCATGGTGAGGAGTGGGTGGTTGAGCTGCGGAAGTTGGAAGCTTGTATGGATGCAGACATTTGTGTGTTTCTATGGGCTACAGTAGCTCTGTAAATTCTCTTGGCATTCAGGTTGAGGAAGAATTACATAAACTAGAAGAAGAAGAACTAAAGGGCTTTATGGGACTGAAATGTTGGTATCAAACAAGGGAACAGCTGAAAAAAAGGACCTGATACAAAATAGGCCAGAGAATGGTCACTTACATCGGTGCAAGTTACACAGTTTTGCAGCATTAAAATTGGACACTGCTAATCTGATTAGACTGAAAATAATGTGGGTATTGGTTAATAGGAATATAAGGCCTCAAACAATGACTATTGAGTACAGCCAAAGTCCCAACTTATTTCTATTCAGTATTCGATTAGATGGTTTTACTTACCACAGTAGCTTTTCCAATTGCATTCACTCCCTCTCTTAAGATGAGTTAATTCACCTCATTGTTTCATTTCAAATGCTGGAGTACGCCACTTGCAACAACACCAGCACAAAATGTGTCAATGTGGTAATATGTGCTAAATCTAGACGCAGTAGAAAGGAGAAGAAAATCATAACTTTGACAGCTAAACAAAGCAGAAGTTAAACACCCACCTCATTATATGATATTTACTAGAACGATAGTTTTGGCCGTTACTAGGCAACAGCTTCTTCAAGCTTCTTTTGTTAGAGTAGTATTACAGTAACATTTATCCAAGGAGTAACAAAGTTGGTGTACAAGCACACCTCTTCTATATCAAGACTGTGTTTTCCCACAGAATGAACAGGCAATTATTTTAGTGTTTACAATATTTAATCTGATGCATTCAAACAGGATAATCTGCCTTGACTAACAGCGGCCATCATTTTGACCAAGAAGGATCCTCTGCCTGGAGGCTTAGCCTCAACATTGTGTGTTCATTTTTAATAACCACACAGATAATTACAGATTTCTGCAAGTAGTACAACAAAACTGCCGTCAAAGTAACTATGTGTTTCCAACTGAGCCAAACACAACATAGCATTTAGAGGCTATAGTAAATGTTATAAAAAATACAATGCAAGTATTACTAACCAATGGCTCAAGTATTTTTAAACTTTTTCATTGTCAGTAATCCGGTTAGTACAGCTCGTAGTTTGCTGAGAAGTTAATTGAGTTTGGATTCAGACAGGCCAAACATGGATGGATTGGCAAGTGGCTTCAGATCGCTAATTGTATTATGATAATTACTATGTAAACATGATAAACTGCTGCATGATTGTTTTCCTGAAATTAAATGAAAACCGTTTGTGTGCTGCAAAGAGATAAGAATAGCTTTAATTCTCCTCTGTGATAATGTACACGTAAAAATCAAATGCCTTTGAGCACTTCATAAATTTTTATTGTGGCTATTTGGTGAGGCAGCAACTGATTTATGGTTTCTGGCAAATAGTTTTGAAACTTTGACTACATCTCTCAGTTTTTAATGTCTTAATGTGATTTTATCCACTATAAGGGTGGTAGTCAGTTATGTCTGCAGGACTTCCGTACCAGCAGACCAAGTTTCACTATCATATTGGTAGGACAGTCATCCATAAACCCTCGGACTGGTGGTTCTAATGGGGGCGGCAAGTAGCTCAGTGGGTAGAGCAGTTGTCTACGAACCCCAGGGCCAGTAATTCAATTCCCGATTCCCCTAGGGTACATGATGAGGACGAGACCCCGTTGTTTAATGCAGCTGTCCAAACAACAATTTCAATAAATTATGTCATTAATATTATTATCCCTGGTTCCTCCTGTCCATATGTTGAGGTGTCCTTTGACAAGACACTGGAACCCCATAATTTAATTCAAATTATTGATTTATTTATTGATCTCAGTGGGATAAATAATGTAAAAAATAAATATAAAAAGATTAAAATGAGAGCAACATCTAAAAATAGTGGCAATAAAAATGACTGTAAGGCATGACAAAATACTGATAAATAATAATAATAATAATAATAATGTCCAGAATAGAATGCTTAAAATGCAAACAATGCATAAAAACCTATCAAAGTCTTGAAGCCAGATTAGGTTATGTGATTGGCTTAATTATCTGATTTTTCAGTGATTTTAACATTAAATTAAATATGAAGTCATGGTTTATTTACAATATTTAGGGTTAAAAGCGCCCCCAAAAATTTATAATGATGAATTAATATAACACATATCAGCAAAATATGAATCTAGCAACAATAGGTTACTCAACATAGCTTTAAAAAGTCAGAGACAACAAGAGTGACAACCAGCACCAGAACAGTCTTACTCAACCTTGGACAAACAGGTGTGAACTCAAACTGATGCTCATTAACCACAAAGAATGAGAAAGGACTGGGTCACTATTCTAATATAAAAACATGACCAAATGAAAGTGGAAATAAATAGAATTTGACATTAGACATAGCAGTAGAATCTCCCTTGTCTCCCTAATCACAAGAGAGCAAAGAAGGCTGTGAATGTTTTCTGTCTGTAGCTTTCTGCATTACTGTTGAGATGCAGTTTGTGGAGGTGCACATGGTGCAGTGCAATCTAAAATACAGTTTATAAGTTTTATCTGGAATGAATTGGGAGCCCCTGCAGGGGAGCATTTTCTGGTTGAGGTTTCCTGATGTGGGCAGGATTCTGCACTGTAGAAAATGAAAAAGTGGAGAAGTCTCAACTTATCAAGGCAACAAGCACCTAACAAATTTTGCTTTGAAGTTTGTCCAACTTAGATATTAATTTCTGTACAAAAATTAAACATTTAGATATAAATTGTCACAATTTGGAATTTTTGCCTCTGTACTGTTTGACTTTGTACCACGTATTATTAACTTGTATTGTACTACTGAGTTAATTCTAATAATCTTTTCAATTTAAGGTGACTTAAAAGTAGAACAGTGCAACAGGTTTTAGTTTCACTTTAGCTGAAGAAGAAAAATGACAAAGAATATGACATTTATATTGTTGGTGTGTCCTTCTGCCTGTTGGAATATAGTGAAACACCAAAAACATTAATGTGGCTGGAGATGCTTTCCATACTTAGTTCTTGAGAAACTTTAGTAAATAGCATATTGATATTTACATTGTCTGATCTGTTTACTGCACTGAATACAGTAAAAGTAGCAATGATGCAATGTGGCACTACAGTATATGCACTATATTCCTCTTTATCTATACTTTAGTTTTCAGTTTATTGGCATTTGGCATATTATTCATCAAATCATACACATGTTTTGACAGTGCATATTGCACTTTCAGGCCCAAGTAATGAATTAGAAGGATATAAGTCAGAGTCAGCAAATAGTTTGATTAAACTGTGTGTTAGTAGGTGACATCAATCTTCACCTTTGCAGCAGGACTTGTAGGTAGACACCAATCATTGCCGCAGTGCTTGTCTGTGTACAGAATGCCAGACACCCCTGTTCAATAAAACTCTCATCTCTTTCAGATCTGCTTCTGGCTTCCACTCCTACAGCGAGGCACACACGTGCACACACTCATAGTCTATCTGCCTGCCAAAAATGAAATGCAGGACTCAGGTTTTCCTATATGGCTGTCTTGTTTTGACAGTTGCTGTAAATTGTCCTCAAGGATAACTGACTGAATCTGTGACAAATGTTAACACCACTGGTGGAGGAAAGGTTCAGGGCAAAAAGTAAAAATAGGAAAGACTCTAAAGAAGAAACAACTAGGGAAGACGGGCTTTAGACAGAAGAATAATTGTGCAAGAATAACCGGCCAAATGAGTTGTTAATGGAGGGTGTCTTAAACTGAGACTTTCATGTTCCTAGTGTCTGTAATCACTACATAAAAGCAAAAAATATCACTATTCATCCTGCAGAAATGGACAAAACCCATAATTTTAGAGCATGTTATTTTCCACAGAGCAATTTGTATTGTACTGTAGTTCAATCAGTGGGTTACAATGTTGGGTCTTTTGCAGCTAGACTGGATATTTTATAAGGCCAGTTCAGTGCAAAAAACATTAATCATAAGTAGTTTAACATTCATTTTAAAGTTAAATTTTACTGGAAAAAGAGAAGTGAGATAATTAGACTTGTTCTCAAAGCAATCAATTTTATATTGAAGGATTCTGTGAAGAACATGTTGATTTATATCAGAAACAGGCAGATTTCATAATTGACATAAGAAGTGTACATTTTGAAGATTCAATAACTCCAACAAACTCCATCGTTTGATCAGAAGAGTTTATGTGTTGTAGCATATCTTTTAGAGAATCTGTTACCTCCAGCAGTTCAGTTTAGAAGATACACTGATTTTTTTAAGTCAATAGATTCAATGATCAAAAGTGCAAACTGCAGAAGCAAAGCTAAAAGAAAACTGTCTGTACTGACAGTCACTACCCGTGATATACTCTATTCCAATTTCAGATGCTTGTAAATTGTTTGCCTTTTTTCAAATTGGATTTGAGAAAGGGAGTCCCAAAGAGAAAGCTGTGATGCTGAACTCATACAGAGTGCAACCTGGAACCAACAAGAGACAGTGAACGTTTTTTATCAACAAGCTTAAAAAACTACATGCTGAGTGCATGCCAACTGAAAGTGTGCTACTTTTACTACAGCCTCCCATGAATTTTTGATCTCTCTCTTGCCATGCTGTGCCTCTCTGTTCTCTTATTAAAGGAGAGATGGTGTGGCCTCTATAGCTCATTACAGTACATCCCAAATGCTATCATTATCATTTTATTCATAGCCTCTGAAACTCACTCCATTTCAAACTTAATAACATTAGCTTTGTGCTCATAGTCCCATAACATTATAATCAGAACCATTAGGAGGAAGCTCAGCACTATTTTTTTTTTTCTTCTCTTTTCTTTTTTGGTCACGGGTGAGTGCCTTTGTCTAGAATAATTAGGGTTTGGCCAAATATTGTTTTCTCCATACTTACTCCACACCAGCATCTGACAAATAGTGACAGGCTGAGAGAACAAGGACAACAGAATTAAGAAGAAACTGTGTCCTCCGCTGGCAAGAGCAACAGATAAAACGGAAGCTGTTCTCATATCTGTAATTTACTCACAGCACTATCACAGCATCACGCCAGCAGTATTCTAGCAGGCTGCCATCAGTCACACTGTCAGGAACTGTATTTGGAAATGGCCTGGCAGAGCACTAATAGGTTGTGCTTTGAGGCTATCCACTGGCATCCTAAGTGTCCTCAAGGCAGCATTAGCCATCTGCATGTGGCCATAATGCCCCTTATAGTTTAATTAAGTCCTCTTGTGTATATACAGGCCTCTTATTGACTTCTCTCTTTCGCTTGTGCCTTTTGACAACATTAATTCTCCATTTTGCTTACTCCTTGTGAATTCAGCTTTATGCACCAGGCCTCTTTCTGATCCCTGATCTTGATGAAAAATTGACCATCTTATGCTGCAAGAGTGAGATGGAGACAGAAAGACAGACTAGGGCTGGGCACGTTAACGCGTTATTAGCTCGTTAACGCATTACTTCATTAACGCCGATAATTATTTTATCGTGTTAACGTACTTTTATTATTGTTATTATGGTGATGAAAGTCCGTTGCTCACTGGCTCTGAATACGCATGCAGACAAATGATGGATCACAGGAGGACGGGACATTGATGAGTACTGGCTTTGGATTGGCATCAAGAAGCGTCTCAACCAATGAGAGCATTTGGGGGTGGGCCT
>JAUBNQ010000014.1:13450813-13479067 GCA_032353495.1 Ctenopoma kingsleyae | reverse complement strand
TTACGAGGACAAGCGGTTAAGAAAATGGATGGATGGATGGATTTGGCTATGTGTGGAATACAATACTGCGATATTATTATAGGTTGATATAACAAAATTAAATTTTTCTTGTGGTGCAATAAACATGAATTTTCCAACGTTTGCCCTTTTCAGCTCTACTTTTGATCTCAACCAACTTCTATAAGAAATGCCTTTGCTCCTAAATATGCCCCATATTGTCCATGGGTTTATCACTGTGGGAAAGTGTATCACATATCAGGAGTAGCAAGCTGACATGTTTCTGCCTTAACATTTCCAAAATGTGCAGATAACTGTTAAAACCCACAATCAAATAAATTTGTTGGCTTAGCCTGTACGTTAGACAAGATACTCCCCTCTTGCTCAAAAACTGCAGTCAAGCTTCCTTTGAGCAATTTAGATAACCCCTTTCCCCACTGCACTTACACTATGGCCAGAGTCACTGCATCTGAAGTGTGACTATTTATAACTGTGATCATGAGGCAGTGTTGGAGAAAAAGAGCAACACTACGTGGATGAATAATACACACATTGTTCATGTCCTCCGTATAGCAGACACACAAACACACACAAACTTTATTTCACTTCTGTCACCCAACATCTTTCTCTTCCCTCTCTCAGGACCCAGATGCAGCTTCTGTATATGTCAGTCAGGCTTTACTTTGAAGCTAAGCCTGTCCATTCTGTAATTTGTTGTTGTGGGTTGGTTTATTTTTCGTTGGCTTGCCTTTCCTCACCCTTTCCTCTGTCAGTCTGGCTTTTTTCTGCCAGGGCCAAGGTCCAGTACAGTGCAACTTCCTGCGTTATTCTAATCAAACTGCCCCCAGAAACAGAAAAGGGCTGCTGACTTTGGCATTTCTTGTCCTAATGTTAAGAAAAGAACAACAGCAGCTTAATACTTAATCTCACTAAAAGTATTTAGAGCTCACGGTACACAGTAACAAAATTCAACAGATCGTCAGGCCAACAGGTTGGGTAATAAATCAATATCTAATTAATGAGGATAGAATAAATCACTGGAAGTCCTGATTTAGTAATAATAATAGTGGTATTTCTTATTCTTGGTCATGGCAGAATGCCCCCAAACTTCCCTGAACTCTTTATTTGCCAATACTGCAAGTGTAGCTGCTTTGCCAATTGTGTTAAATCAGTGGAGACACAGGAATTGATTATTCAGCTTATTTCGTGCTCACAGAAAGACTTCAGATTGTGCTCTAACATGCACTTTTGTGAAATCAAGTGCATGCATTTTACGTGCAAAGGAGACAAAATGATCCTTCAAAAATATGTGTAAATATAATGTAGCATTTTATTCATCTATACTCATCTTCCCAAATTATTATTATTTTTTTATATCTAGCCATATGAAAGGTTTCAACAGCTGCACCTGAAATGACTGACATCTTCCTCACTTGTGAGAAACAAAACCAATTTTCCATCTTTTTGCCCACTCAATCACATCCCTTGTCATTTCAGTTATCAGGACGTTGCTCTGGCTTCTCTCTGACTGCAACATTGCAGTGCAGAATAGCTTTGCTCCTGTGCCTTTTTCCCAAGTCATAACCGTAAAAAAAGATTACATTCTACGCTGCCTTTCCCTGCCGTTGTATCACTATTTTGGAAAAGGTGGGAAAAATAAAATAAAGTCATTGGACGTGCTGATTCCTTTGCCCTTGCTTTCATTTTATCTCCTGCTATAAGATGTGAGATGTGCGGATGTGTGTGAGTGGTAGGAGGAGACTGTATAGGTTCTGGAGGGAATAGACCTTTTATTGATAATTGATATAAACAGAATAGCTGAGAGCATTGCTGTGGCAATATAAACCCTGCTCACAAGTGCTGTAGGCCAACACAGTACAGAACGTATAAGCTTACTGTCAATCTCAGCCAGTTAGTGAACAGTTGAGCTGTGGTTCTTTGTGGGTCAGAGGCATCTGTTCAGTCAATGAATTATAAATTGCTAGCTAGTGTTAAGCAGTGTTGAGGGCCCTCGTGTAACCAATGTATCCTTCCCCTCCTCCCCTGTTACCAGTATATATTAGTCATTAGTCTTCTTTACAGTCACTACCCTAGTACACCTCTTGAGCTTACAGCACATCCTTTCCTTTACAACATGATATTGTAGTACTCTTCACACATATACAGTAGGTGTTTATGTGATTCTATTATTAATTACTGAACACCACTTGATTTTAAGCGATTTTCGATGTAAACTGAGTGGAAACTTATTGACTGGACATGATTGGTGACTGCTGACCATGAATCACCAGTCACATGTGGAGTAATCCAATTCTAGTGACTGACAGCAGGTCATGCAACACTTTATTGCACTCTGATGTCACCAAGAGTTCACAAGTAGGCAATTTACTATGAGTTGCACTTTGTATATCAGTTGTTTCAGACAGAAATTGAAAAAAAAAGAAGGATTTGTGCCATGTTGTTGTCTGCACATTATTCTGTGGACACTGCATTCACTCACTGGGGCAACACAAGTAGACACAAGCTCCACACACCTCTGGTTTAACTTTAACTAAAAAGTTGAGCTGGGGGAATGTGTGTGTGCACATGAATGGAATAACTGGTCAACAAATTTAAAAAAAATGTTTTGTTACCTGATAAAACTGAGTGCCTTTAGTTAAACCTTACTCACTGTACGCGCATACTTGCATACCCAACAAAGGGTGGTTCACATGTCTGCCAAAGTAAAAAAACAATAGGAAGCTGGTTGATACACCCTCCTTTCCTATTGGTGGAGTATATTATACTCTACAAGTACAGAAAACAATATAATTTTCATTAAAACTGTACTTAATACAAGTGTCATTTTTGTGACCAGGTCGAATTCCATAAGAATAACTTAATTTTGCCCAGGTAGTAAATATTATGTTGACCAGTATAATTTAATCGAACTACTATCCCAGTGTTACTATACCTAATAGAAGAGTCATTGTGTGTGATTTTACAGATGTTAATTTTGCAATGTGTACGGGGAAATTCTTTTTAGGCCAGTGTGTGCTACACAATGAATGCGGCTATTACACTAATAATCGTTTAACAGATTAGTGCTATTTCTTTGGACTTGGGTTTAACTTATTTTCACTTTCCAACAAATCTTCACACTTGCATAACCCCTTAGTTCTCTAATGATCTTCTATGGGAGATTCTTTCTTAACAGTTAAAACAATAGGAAGTGGAACTGAAGTTTAGCTTTTGAATTTATGCTGAAATTTTATTTGTTCTTGTGTGGTTCTTGATCTTGTGGTTGATTAATTCACTTTCACACCACAAACAATAACTTCGTCGTTTGGAAGCAGAGACCTTCTTTTTCAGGCAGTCAACTGACAGTTCTCATAACACCACCAGAGTTTGAAGCAGTAGATATATATGGATTCTCATCTGAAACTGCGTTATGACTTTTCAGCAACTGGTAAACTGCTTCCCAAGACCAGTATAAAAACGTACTACAAAACATGGAGCCTTTAAAAAACCATATTATCCAAGGTTTTTAAAATGAATGAATGAATCCAGGCCAAGGACCTTCAACCCACTGTGCTTGATCCCAGTTGTCTAAAAAAGTGGATTTGTACTGTAGTGATATGTGGATGTCCGCCCAAGAGCAGCTTAACAAGTCCATGTGCAAACTTGGAGAGAAATCTTATTGTTCAGAGTTGTGTACCAACAGCAGATTTTGTCCTTGAGCTTAAGGCGTTAAAATACAGTAAATATTCTCTAAGCAATGCCTCCATAAGTTGTCTGCTTGCACATCATGCATCCACAACCATATCAGCTCCCTCCCACTCCACCCTTGTAGCCCAGCCGCACAGAAGCGTAATGGCCTTTTATTGATTCTTCTTTCTCTCGCCGTCTTTCTTCTCTTCTTTTGCTCTGCTCTCTGCACTGCATTGAGAGGTTGTTAAGATAACCTTCTATGTGAGGTGGGAGCTGTGCAGCAGGTGTGTGTTTGTGCTTATGTGTGTATGTTAGGGATGCACATTTTAAGCAATTTGCCAAATTAACAGTCATTAATTTGTTCATTGTTAACAACTTAGTCAGGGAATGGTAGAAAGCTATTGTAGATCATTTAACACAGTGACCTACAAATTACATGAAAGAAAAGGTGGGACTTTTTCTGCAATGCAGTAATAATTACAATCTGTGATTTGTAAATCATTTTAAACTTTATTTATCAGACAAAAGTACAAAGAAAAATTTTTTATAGCTTCTACTGACCTACTGAATTGTATTTTGTAAAGATAAGCAAATTTGCTTACACATCTGCAGCATACTCAAGAAAGGTTGGGACAGGGACATGTTTACCAATGTGTTACATCACCTCCCTTATTATTCCACTTTTTACTTTATTACTTTACTTGACTTTTTAATTAGGTGTGGCATTATCCTGAAATATCCACTGACTTCCCATGAAAAGACATTGACTTTATGGCAGCATACATCATCATCTAAAAACTGAATAAACGCCTCTGTGCCAATGGCACCTTTAAAAATATGCAAGTCATTCATGCCGTGGGCACTGATACACTCCCCTACCATCAAAGATGCTGGCTTTTGCACTTTTTGCTGATAACAGTTGGTATTTTTCATCTGGATGATATTTTTCATTTCCACTGTCTTTCTGACATGAACTGACAAAAGTGACTCAGGGGTATTTCTGCCCAAAACTGATGTATGGCTTCTTGTTTGCATAATAGAGTGTCAGGTTGCATTTCTGGATGCAGCAATGGACTGTGTTAAATTACAATGGTTTTCCTAACCACTCCCAAGGTTATGTGGCTACATATTTTTCATCACATAACTTCAGTGTCAGTGTCACTGATTCCACAGCACAGCTGCTGTCATAAACCTGTATTTTGGTTCATTTTATCAGATGGTCGAGTGATTGTAAAAATATAAAGTTTGCCTGTAGCAACACCTTGGTTCTTCTCATCAGATTTCTCTCTCCCTCTGTGCTCTCTCGTGCTTGTATGTATGTATGACTCTCTCTTAAAAACATGAAAACTAGGTCTGCTGACTATCACAAAAGAATAGTTATAAGTCAGACGTTTAATATAATGCTAAACTTATAACTTATGTATTTGCTTTAGCGAGTGAAGTACTGGTCAATTATGAATTAAGAGACTAAATGTTGGAGCACTGATCAACGCAGACACCTATCAACAGTGTGCTTGGAGGCGGGGCTTCCAACATGCAGTTTTGACACAGTGATTATTGTCCTTTGGCTCTTCCTTTGTCTCATGACATGATAAATGGGTAGATTAATTAGTCAGAGGCCATTTTAAAATCAACTTACTGTCAAAAATGTGCTATTAGTTTGCCTGATGACTGTTGTTATGGTTATCACCACATACGTAATATGTCCCAAAGACAGATCTATGTTGTTACAATTGGGCCAAAGAATTAGGCTGAGCAAAACATGGACCAGAAGTTTTTAGTTTTTTTTACACACAAAATGAATTTTGCTCAAAATGTTGTCTGGATGGATTTAATCTGTTGTGTGTTATTATGTATACAGTACAACAAATTATTGAAGGTGGTAGTGCTCCTTTAAAGACCAAATTACATAAACACAAAGTCAAAAAATTAAACACAAAATAATGTTGATTTTAATATAATGTTGAAATTATATTCTGGGTCCTCTGGCTCCTATCTGTTCCTGTCCACCAACTGGCCAGCCAATCTAAATATTACAAAGTATTACAGGCTTCATTTGAGAACTTCCATTAGGTAATGTGTTTGTTTTTTTACATGGTGGTTTTAATGTTTTGGTTTATAGTGGTCAGCCTGGGCAACCTGACTGGTCTACAGCTATACAACCCCACGTTCAGCAAGTTGTGCTGCACAATGTGTTCTGATACCTGTCGATTACATTACATTATTTCCCATGGTGACTCCTATCTACCACAACATTAAACCCCCCAGGTGGATTTAATGGCTGATTGCTGTGGGTATAGCATGAGTGTGTGACTAATAATGCAGCCATTTATACACAAGTTGTGATGTTGTGTACAAATACACTGCATGAATAAGACATGCATTTCAGCCCTCCATAACTCCAGGAGGGTATTAGGCAGACAGGCAATGCCCAGTGAGAGGTTGGCAGATTTCATGGAAAAATATATTGCCTTTTGTGCCTAATGAGTCACTCTAGCTATTAGCTGTTATATTTCCCTTAATTTTGGTGTATGTGTTGGTGATCATGCTTATAATATCTGAGTTCATTCAAAATTGAGTTCTTTGTGGCAGAAACATGTTGTTGGAGCTCATTAAGACCTCTCTTTTCATAATGTTGTTGCAGTGTAATTGCTCATTAAGCCAAAACAGACACTTCCCATCACATGCAGAAACACAGAAAACACTTTTTATAGTTCCTTATTTGTCACCAGAGACTATCCATTCTGTCTTTTCATATAATTATGAGCAAAAATGTTCATTATTCACTGAATGATGGGGATGAGAGTTGATCTGAAGGTCTCAGATGGTGAGGCTTTATAGCATACAATGTTATTTGAATCTAGTCTGAGAAATATGATTCTCTCATAAATGGAAGTTCAGAGATCGAGGGTTTGTATAGTTCTGGTGATTGCTATAATTTTTTCCAAAGTCCCAGTATTCATATTAACTGAAACACATCTATGATACACACATAAGCTCGTAAAATATTACTATGAAACCTGACATGTATTAGAGTCCTAATGAATTTGTGTAAGCTCTGTACAGAAGGACTAAATGGTTCACTTTTAGCCAGAACACCAGAGTACCTCATTTCCCCTTTGCCTTTTCCTAAATTTCAGGAACAGACTTTGTTTCCCATGTGGCAACCCAAACAAATTCACAGATGGTGTGAGAAAGACTCATGATAAACTGTGGCAGTCATTCACACATTTTAAAATATGTGAAATATGTAAGAAAGGCTGGGGGATCTTGCAAGAAGTTTGCCGTAGTAGTTTAAAAAACAGACAGTCATGGTAAAATGTTATTTTCCTCGAAACCGCAGCAGAAAAGCTGAGATTAGATGTCATTGCTTATTTTGAAAGCTCCTGAATAGATGCCAAAATAAAGACTATGGTGAATACGGTTAATACAAAACTCTAAGAAAGGGCAATGTCCCGTTCTATTTCACTTTTTATTCTAAACTTGTCATTGTTAATAAAAGGTGGTGATTAAATTAGTTTAGTTCACGACCAACTTGCCCATATTTTTGGTCTTCATTTCAATTCATGGGTAATTCATGGGTTTTACTGTAACATCATTCTTTGGTGAATTTTATGTTGGCATTATTTTAGGTTTGGGGTTTTATTGTGAAAAAAAACCAGACAAAAAAGGACATCAGTAAACTCTGTACATACTGATTTTCGGCATTTTTCACAAAGTGTAGTCTACTGAAATTCTAGATGAAGTAACTTCGAGACAGATGTCATAGAGAACAGATCAGAAAACAGGAGAATATTATGTGCAAGAGAGACGAAAATCAAGGTAAGAGAAAACCTCTTACTAATCGATTTAGAAGTCCTTTATCTACAGTTGAGCTTTAAAATTATTTTTTTTCCCTCAAAGGAGCACGAGAGTGAAGAAACAAAGCAAACACTGGCACCCGTTCTGATGAACAAAGAGTAGCCTAGAGACCAGTTTTCCATTGCTTTTCAAAGGTTTTGGCCTCTCGATAGTCTTTTATTGAAACTAAGCTGTGATGAGCTGGATCCACTGTTACAGCAAATCCTCTGTACAGCCAAAACTGAGAGCTCAAGGATTACCAAACGTTGTCTTAATTGATCTCATTCTCTTCTTCCTGCTCCTCTATAAGGGCTTGAAGTATATCTTGTGATATCTCTTTAACGCTTGGAATTTGACATTAAGTATTGAAGCAATTTTATTCTCTGTTTTAAAAGAGTTCTGGGGAAAAGCTATAAAAAAGGCTTAAAAGACTGTAATGTGATCTTACTGCACTCTGCACCATTCATTAAAAAGAAGCGCCACCAATTTTACATATCAAAGTTTGTTTATAGGTCCGGGGAAGTATCATTGTGTATGTGAGAATGTTGTGGAAAGCCTATAAAGCCAGAGAGACCTGTATAAAATCTGATGAATTCCCTCAAGTGATATCACTTGAGGCTACAAGTTTGAAAACAAAAAAAAACAAAAACCCGGGTCTGTGGTGGTAGCAGGAAGTGAGCTTGCCAGACCTCAGCAGCTCAATTCTTATCTACGCTTGAGGCTAGAAGCCAATTCCAATCTTACCACCCCATTAAATCGCTGTCATCAGCTGTTATCATGCTGGTAATTATGCTTCAGATGGAGCAAACTGCACCTGCCAGTAGGCTAAAAGGTGCATATCTTTAATATATGTTGTAAACTACATGAAGCAGGAGTTTTAAAGGCCAATTCATATAACAAGCTTTTTTAGACACATTTTTACGTCTGTCTAGTGCGTCTCACTTGGAGACACCCGCGTGGGACATACATCACCTCTGGAACCACCAACTTTTTTTTACATTTCAAGCTTATTTTTTCTCCCTGGTGCCTTTAGTCTCCACAGGCAGCTGTTTATATCCATTCGCAACTTATTGCAGCCTCTGTAATGACTGACCTGGATCTCTGTCTCACTGTAACCTTCTGGTTTCAAGTTCGAAACCCTCTAAAGCAGAAAATCAATGTAAGCTATTAATATTTTGATTTACTGTATAACTACCTAAAAACAAACTGATCGCTAGAACGAGAAAAGTAGCACATATTACACCAATTTTAAAAATTTGTGCTTGCTCCCATTCAGTTTTGGAGTTGTTGCTGGTCTGTTGACTGTCCCTTGATGAAGCAGCTATTAGTTTTCTAGCTGCTTATCAGGTGCTAGGTGCTATATACATAAAGTCGTTTTGTCTTACACTGTAACTGCTTCAGGCCTAACACCGTGAATACAGATGTGCCGTCAGCTAAGTCAGGAATACTCTGAAAAACTTTTAATCGCTTATGTGTACACAGTGGATTTGTTTTTCTAATTTCTTGCTCTTCATTCTTGCTTATGTCGCCTTGTTTTTTTAGCTAATAGAGCAAATTTAACAATTGGAGAAATATATCCAGGTCATTTGTATATGTATGTTACTGTGCATTACATACATTACACACATTTTTTTCAAAATTTAAGGGATCCTTAACAGAAACATATGTATATTGTCTCAAAAAAGGTTTTTTCAATAGCAACTGGACTTGTTTTAGTTCCTTGACAATGTTTCAACGTTTTTTTTTTGGAGATAACCATGACCTGGATGACCGAGAACCTTCACACATGTGTATATTGTGTTTGTTTAAAAACAAATCAGAGTAATATATTGATTTAAATGTGAGTATCAATATTGATATTAACTGCAAATTTGTGACCAGATGCTTTGTTGTTAGAGTAATACTGATTTATGAAGTCTTTGTCTCCCTTTACAGGACACTGAGATCCTCAACACAGCTGTCCTTACTGGACGTACAGTCGCCGTGCCAGTAAAGGTAGTCACTGTAGGAACGGATGGAGCAATATCTGATGTAACAGAGTCAGTGGAGTGCAAGTCAACAGATGAACAGGTTATCAAGGTTAGTGGGGCATCTGTTTTGAGCAGCTGCTTTTTGTTTTACTTTTTCCAATTTATCTCTGTTGCCTTTTGTTCATGATCAGCTTTCTAGTGGTTCGTGGGTGGGTGAGCAGAATGAGCAAAAAGTATTTGT
The DNA here is from genome assembly GCA_032353495.1 of Ctenopoma kingsleyae. NCBI lineage: Eukaryota > Metazoa > Chordata > Actinopteri > Anabantiformes > Anabantidae > Ctenopoma > Ctenopoma kingsleyae. The sequence goes on along the minus strand of JAUBNQ010000014.1, from coordinate 13,469,329 downwards.
GGTATAGAAGTGGGTTGCAAATATTAGTCTCGGAAGTAGGGCCTCATTCCAGCAAAGTAGACTGGTATGCCAGCAACTGAGCATCAAAAATTGTTTTTAACAATCTGTAACAATTAGCAGTCATCTAGGAAAATAACTGAACCACTCTGCTAAAAGTGTATTTCCTGCATAAAATTGTTCATAGGTATATGAACTGCTGTAGACAGATATGCAGTTCAGTGTCTTTTCCAAGGACACTTCACTTGGCCAAGAGGAGGCCGGTGTCACACTGCTGACCCTGCAGTCTGTGGACTACCTGCTGCACCAACTGGATCACAGCATACCCCATAAATTGAACTGATTTAGCAAATAAGTTGGAAAATCTGTTTTGTTTTGTTTTTTTTAATACATAAAATAAATCAAGAAAAACATGTTTGATAAGACTGTCTTAATCGTGAAGATATATTCTAAATTAATTGAGATTTATGGTACTGAGTGAACAGCTAAAAATATACAGTATGAGCTGTTTTCCCATAGAGAGGGAGCAGAACTTCATTACCACTTGCCAATAACGTAACTTTGACGAACCATAAATGTGACAAAATATTCACTCAGATTGATTTTCTAACTCAAGCAAGTTTTTAGTCTCTGTAAGTCCATTTTTATTGGCTTTCTACAAAGTTTAGGTAATTAGTCTGAAGCTATATTGAATTCTTTGGGAAATATAGAATTTGTTGTAAATCTAAAAAAAAAAAAAGCAAAGCTACTATGATCCAGTAAAGATGGTAGGTAAAGACTGAGGTTTTTTACCATAGCAACATTAGATCTAATATTGGTCCCCATCTTATTATGCAAAAGGAGAAGAGAGAAAAAATAAAGTGAGTGAGATCAGAAAAGTAAACAGTTCTTAATTGTGGGTATGTGTGAGAGAAAAAGAATGGTGGTGTAAGTGTGTTATACTGAGGAGCTGGTTTTGTGTGTTTCTGTGTATTGTGCATGCATATCAGAGAGAAGAGAAAAGGCAGATCTCTCAAAGGGTTTAATTATCTACTGAAGTAGTACCACACATTGTGACGCTGACCTCAGTAGCATACTCCCCTGCCCACCCATCTGGTTTGGGAACAGTAAGCGGTACCCCTCCTCTCTCCACCCTATTTTCAAAGGAAACTTGAAATAAATCTCTCTGTGATCCGGGTGCATCTCAGTCTTTCTTCACAGTTTCTTCTTCTTCGTTTTTGCACCATGGACCTTTTAGGGTGACTTTACTCTAAAATTACCTCAAAATAAAGCATCTCCCCCTAAAACTGTGTGGTCCATTTTACAGATTTTCATTTTATCCTATTACATACATATATGTCACTTAAAGAGACCATAATTTGCATAAATTGGGGTTCATATTTTTTATCCTGGTGGCTCTAGTAAAATAACTTACCAAAACACGCAAACTTCTTGTTCTTCTTATAATTGGCATTCATGCAGTACCTCTTCTGACCCAGTGTTTGAAACTCCTCAAACACAGTTAGAGTCTCTGAAACATAGCAATCTACTGCTCACAATAGTAGTGTTGTTAGTACAGGAAAAATACTGTGCTCATAAATGAGGACTGCACAGCAAAAGACCACTATTTTCCCACTGTAATGTGAATACACGTTTGGAGTTCAGAATGACAGACTCTACTTGCTACAGCAACCAACAACCATGTAAGGAAAAAATCACTCAGTGCCCTGAATTTCTGCAAGAAATAAAACAAATAATTTATTTAATAAAAGTAAATAAACCTAACTTAACCTTCGAGTCCACATGATAAACAACACAATGGTCAAAGTAAAATTGATTTGTGTGTGGTTTCATGATACATCCATAGGGATTATATCCAATTTTTTTCATGCAGTGCAGAAGATGTCACCTTCGAGACATCTCAGTTATATGATTGTACTTATCATTTGTATCTCAGCGAACTGTAACACCTTTCATAAAGAAAAAACAAAGTGAAAACAAGACTAGAGAATGAAAGATAGAGATGGATTGACCTAAACAGATTTTAGCATTGGGCTGAAAGAGAAATGGAGAGTGAACACAGAAAGAAATAAAAATAGAGATGAGGCTTAAGAGACTCAATGAGGAGTGAAGTGGATTCCCTCAGCTCGCTCCTTTTGAAAGGATTGCCTTTCAAAAAACCCTGCGCATTAGTGCATGTCATGTGTGCTCCTGTGACTGCACTTTTCAACCTGCACTCACCTCACAATTATACTAATTTACATACAGTACTGTAAATATAATCCATTCACCACATCCCACAACACGCATCCAGTTTACATGTACACTTAGCATACTGCAGTGTACTTTTGAGGACTGCATGCTACAGAAGTGCAGTGTTCCATCCACTATACTCTAACTAGACAGATGAGTTACGTAAGTGAAGTCACAGTTTGGATTTCCCTACAGGCACTCCACTCTAGAATTAAAAATAGATCTCACTCCCATAGGCTGCTTCACACTTTTGAAGGATGAAACACTTAAAATTGTAAGGAGTTTGTTCTTGTAGTAGCTATCAAAGGCATTTGAAGTATCGGTATTATTATTTCTCTCTTCTCCAACATCCTGCATGTAAAAAACTTGCATGTAGAATTAGACTGTTTTATATGTTTTACATTCGTTGCAATATTGTTTGTCAAAATGAGAATTTATATTGCTCTAATTTATATGACTTTCTTATTTCAAATGTAATTCAGTTCAACAGTTGCTCTATGTCAGGCCATCAACAATGTTAAATATATGCAACAGTCCCATTTCTGTATTATCTTCTTTAACAATATTTATTCAGTATGATTTAGAACTTAACCTTGTTATTTATATCTCTCTATGATTGTAAGATCATCACGTTACTGTTTATCTGCATCTTTATTGACCCTACGTCACAGACAATCTCTGTCAGAACAGGAGTTAATATGAGTCTTTCATTCATGGCTGTTCTGATAACACAATATTTTTTATAATAAAACATTTACTTTCAATTAATTTGTACTTAAATTGTAAAACTTTCATTATTTAGACAAACAATGGCAACATAACATGTCACACTAACATGTGATGATGTGTTTGAAAGAGAAGCAAATACAAATAATATCAGTGCAATAAATGATTTCACACTTCGCCACAGTAGTGCAGCTTTAAGGTGAAACATATAATCTGGGTAGATTCTGAAGTAGTGAAGTGAACCAAAAGAACTGTGGTGTCGGAAAAGTGAAAAAAGGCAGGCTATGTGAGAATAGTCCTCAAGCACAGTTGTCTTTTGCATTCTCTCTGTAGATTCTTCTCAGTTGTTTGGTGCACTGCCTTTTGTAACAGTGTAAGGTGCATACTGGACATGAGCAACAAATTTGAAGAAAAAAGATCAGGCGCAAATGCAAAACAATTTGTCCTTGTTTTGGCACCTCTCCAGCTGGTACCACCTTGACTGCCTATATGGCCTATGCCTAAAACAACCCTGGTTTATTAATCTGTCAGTGATTTCTTACAATTAAATTCAAAATTTATCTTACTGTGGAGAGGAGCAGTCGAAGCCTCATGTGACCGAGACTCATTATACAGCATTGCCATCAGTGCAGAGACATTTGCTTCTAAATGTTTTGCACTGTAACCAATCAGAGAATTTCCATTATTTCTGCGTGATCAGTAAGTTTTGCATTCGATTATAATTTTATGAGGACGACTACCTAAAATGCTGGGCATTGTGTCGCAAGTGTAGCAGATCACAGCAGAGCAGGAAGAGGGAGGGCTGAGTGGAGAAGACTGGATTGATCTTGAGTCTATGTCTATGCTATCTTAAGTTGCACATTGTAGCCTTGATTTTCTGGCAATCAACCGATCCATTAACTGATTAAAGAAAGATTCAAACTCGAATTGTGTGGACTTGTGTTGATCCAATCCAGCTGACATTTGATTTCTGAAACTGATCAAGAAAAACTGAGTCAAAATCTCAATACTTTTCAGACTCTGATTTCAGCCTAAGAATAGCTCTTTCTGAAGCAAAACCTGTTCTCATTACAGTAAGACAGTAATATGTAGGAGGTGCAGTAATGTTGTAGAAGACTGGGGTTGAGAGTGAAAGAGCAGGAGAGAAAGAGAAAGAATAAATGAAAGGGAGGAGGAGGAGAGAACTGACAAGCTTTGTTCTTCAGAGATAGGGGCTGGACTGCTGTCATTTGAGAGTAAAGTTGCCAAGTTATATGCAAAGGAGTGGAGACAGATGACAATCTTCTTGTGACTGGCTTGTTATAAAGAAGCAATTGTCAGTACTGAGGACATGTTCTGAAATTACTAGTTGTACCAATCAAGCTTATGATGGTATTTGAGATTGAAATGAATTGAAATGTGAGTGATTACAAACAAATGTCGATGACAGATTGTGAAATAGGTTTGGTCTTCTGACTTATAAGAAGAGGAAACGGGTTTGATGAAGCAAATGTTGTGCTTTGAATATGTTGGCGAACATTTCTGATGTTCCTGCTATACCATTTATATCATTTGTTGGAGAAGCATCTGAGAAACAGTGGTAACCAATTAGAGCACTTTATTCAGTCAGTCGGTTGAGTTGAGTGAGTGTTTTGTTTTCTGGTTGGATGAAGCAGGTTTATGTCTTTTTTAAGCTCCATCTGTTAAGTTGGACAGGAGTCATATATTAGCCCACACGCAAATGTGTCTGCACACACACACACACACACAAGAAACTGAGCAGAACTGTCACTTAAGGTTTTATTGAAGTAATGCCAAATCTTTCCACCCATCAGTGTTACAAAAGAGGCTTCTGACTGAAACAAATTGAAATGAACAAAAGAAGATAAGCTGAAACTGTGAAAATGTAACTGCTAAAGCCACAGGAAACATAGAAATTCTTCTGTAAAGAAAGTAATCAGTGTCAAATTGATTCTGTTTTATCTGTTTGTGTCTTTTATTTGTCTTTTCTCCATCTTTTTATTCTTCTTCAGGTGTCAGAGCGATGTGACTATGTGTATGTCAATGGAAAAGAGACAAGAGGAAAGAGCAGAGTGATGCTCAACTTCACCTACAGTTTCCTGAGTGCCCAGCTGGAGATGAGTGTATGGATGCCTCGCCTGCCCCTGCTTATCGATGTGGCCGACCCTGAGCTCAATCAGATTAAGGGCTGGAGGGTCCCTGTTAGTGCAGTCAACAGAAGGTAAAGGGAACATCTATAATGCAACATGTTTTATGAATATTTTTGAAGAGACATGAAGTGCAAGTAGTACTGATTGGTCCAGACACAAACTGAATGTTGGGGCTTTCTCCACTGTGTACCCATATATCACAGCCTAATTTGGCTATTTTAAAATAGACCCAGGAGAAGTCCAAATGTCCTTATTTAGGTCATTAACTTCAGAAGGGTTTAACCAACCCTGCATTCGAAAATTCAAATCACATTTTTCATTCTGTAAAATAAATAGAGGCTGCAACAAATTGGCTCTGTAGTGTTGTTACACACATATGAGGTATAAAATGCAGGTGCAGCTGCAGAATCGGTAATAATGAGTATCTAATAATTCATAGGCCTGGTCTCTCAAAAGGTACTCATCTGAATAAGAAAAGAAAAATTATTTTGAGAATTATTAGAGCATGGACAAAATTTCTGAAACTGAAAAGTAACAGTACATAGGAATCTAAATCTATAATTCTTATTAACTGTAATGATATAGACAGTAACTATGGTGAGGACATTACTTTAAATGCTGAAACACTAGTGTGTTTAAAATGTAAAAAGGAATTAAATTGTCCATGCACCCGAGTCTTCACTTCCTTTCATCAGAGCCTAAATATTACATTAATACAGCATTTATATTGTGAAATGTTGTTGTTGGAGATGTAATCAAATTCATAATGAGTGAGAACTACAAGTTACCATTTACTGCAAATGGAAAGATTGCTGGCATTGTAAATTAAGGTTATCATAAGGTCAAATTATAGTTCTAAAGAAACAGACATTTAGCTTTGACTTTTGACTATTTGATTATTGTAATACTAGTCAAGTTCAAAGATGAAACCTTTTCTTATCTAAATAAAATCCATTAGCTAATATTTTAATTAAAACCCAAATAATAACTTTGATCAACTTTAAAACATCTTCACACAGTACAATTTTACTTTATTTTCTTTATTTAGCATCTATAACCACTATTCACACATTTCATAAATATTTTATAACACAGTATAATGCTTTTGCACACAGTAATAAGGACATTTATACAACATTTGCTGCTGTAAGTGCTATTATTATTACTGTTTTATATTACCACAGTTTTATTTCATTGATAAATACATGGGTTATTAACAGTTTATTAGATGTTCATATACTGCTAATGAATGTTAAATAAGGGGACTTCCTTTAAAGTACATCCTGCCACAGAGTCACTGCAGTGTCATTTCCCACTGGGCCACACCCCACAGGGTGGCACTGTAACACAAATACCCCCTACTAACCATGCCCAATCAATCATGTCTGTCAAGTGCATCACAGCATGAAAAATGCATGATATGTGAAGTTTATGTGCATACTTGTAGGCGATAAAAGACAAAGAGGGAACTGTGAATACAAATGATTACTTGGCGTACTGTCTGTAGGTTCATCAGTGTGTGCATGCTCCACATTTGTGTATACACTGTACGCATGTAAGTCACCTCATTACACTTTACCACCTTGGCTGACCAGTCACTCATTGCTACAAACATGACCTGACCCCATGTTTCTGTTGCCAGCCACAAATGTCACCTTGTTTTAGATTGTCGTCCCTTCGTTGATGTGAGGTAAGGGAAGGGGAGGGAATGGTGGAGAGATGTTAGGAACCAAGCCAAGCCATTGGGCCACAGCATGCTAACCTGTCAGTCCATTTTTCTGCCTGACCGGCCATGCCTCATTAAACCTAATGGAAACTGCCACTGTCACTCCCGCCAGCCACCTGACTGGTAGTCAGAGAGTTGCAGGCAGCGCTCGAAAAAATAAGAGAATAAAGGTAAAAGTGAGAGATAGAGGGAGGGAGTTGAAAAAGAGATTACAATAAAGTTTAGTTAGAAATTGATGTGAAGAATATAGTGAGAGTGAGAGAGAGTGAGATCCTGACTTTCAGTTTCGAAGTGAGACAACTACAATGCACAGGACAATAAAATAGACCTACTGTACACCCATTGATGAAGAATGATTTACAGTGAATATGATTGATGAACATGCCTAACAGCCATACCAATGTTTCTCTTCATCATCAATATGGTTCTTTGAAGCAGATCCATGTCCTGAAGACACATTTTAACCATCACTGCAGCTCCCATAGCTCAGCTTGGAGACCTCAAAAATACAACATGTTGTTGTTTAATATAATATATTAAACTAGTCAATGTCACAGATTGTGTCTACAGTGGGTTTTAGAGGGACCAACACCTTTTAGCAGTTATAGTTAATTCAAATTAATCACTAAGACACATTAAATACAATATAGTACAGCAGAATAGAGGGAGTGGACATCATAAATGTGAAGTATGTGTTTTAAACATTCAATACACATTTAATATCATAAAGTACAGTTTACACTTTTATCAAGCATCTGGGTATTAATTCTGCCAAGTAACTGTTCTGGCTATATTTATCACTGCTTGGATGTATTCCCCTTTGCGGGATTAATGTGGTGTTTTGCCCTTCTTTCCTTTCCTACCTTCTCTCATATAACATGGGTCTGTTAATGTGATAAAAGGCTGTATAAACTTGATTTAAATTGGAATGAAAATGAATCGAACAGAATTCCACTGCTGGCTTTGCATTCATTTGTTACAAAACATATCTTCTGAGATGGCTATATGTGCACAGTGTTTGCCGTGGGCCAAATAAAAGGCAGACATACAGCAAAATATCAGCTGCCCTTTTAGAGAAAATGAGAAGGCAAGCAAGTCGGCAGTTTGTTTCTGCAAGCTGTATTTAATGGATTTTTGAAGACATTGTGAGCGTACAACTTCTGCGAGGTCAGGCAAACCTGCCGCACAACTGCAAACAGTAGAGGCTTTAACTGCAGTGAATACATGACAGGGTTTACTCTGTGGGCATTAATGGTGATAAGAAAAAACTAAATTAAATAGAATTGTGATAGGAAAAAGCTGAATTATACTGTTGCTAACTTTTATGTATATTTTATTCCTGAGAACATCTCTAAACACAGAGGGCTTTCAGTACTTTTCACCTTACACCATGAAGTGTATTATTGATGTTGTCACTACTTCTCATTGTTGGAATCGATTGATCCATAATTAGTCCCATTGCCCATCTGCCCCCTTTTATCCTACTCTTTTAGGTATGAGAGGGTCACTGATGACAAGGACAACAATGGCGCCGCAGACAAGAGGACAGAGAATAACTGTGTGGCCCAGTATCAGAGCACTACCCTGCGTGTGCTCACACAATTTGTGGCCGATACTGAAGATCCAACAGGAGCCACAGAGGAGGATGGGATGGGCCAGCAGAAATTCCTGCTGGGCAGTGACTGGCAGGTGGAAGTGACACAACTAGTTAAGGATTTTCTGAGGGTGGAGGACCCGAAGGTTGCCCAACTGCTGGAAGGCCAAGTCCTAATAGGATTGAACACAGGAAACACAAAACTACAGGTTGTATGTGTGTGTGTGTGTGGGTGTGTTTTACTTACCTGGAGACCATATTGTCATTTAATTTTCACTTCATTATTCAGTCTGACGTCATGTTTACATTTATGTTATGATAAATTTGTACTTTTTTTTACCGTAACCAATCAGCAGTGACTGACACATCTGCCCTGTCAACATAATATTCCGTCAACACAGACGCTGCAGTAGCTATCACTAGGAGCAGCTAAGTAAACATTTGGCATGTCAATCAAAGAAGTGCTGATTGAAACGCAGTTACTTCAGTGAGTAGGCTTACAAGAAAAACTGTGATGCTGTGTGAGATCTCATCCATGCTGCAGTTTTTGGGTCATTTTTTCTGTCCCTGCTTTTCTGACTGTGACTCAGGGAGAAGATATTCGAAACTCTGACTGGCTTAACTGTTTTGCTAGACAAGGAAACAGCCACCAGTGAGCACAACACCAGATCAAATTAAAGCCACAAGGATTTCAGTACCCAATTTAGCAACTCTACAAAGACTTTTTACCTCTTTAAACTCACTGTTTTGGTTGCACATCTCACAGATTCCCCTCTCATCTGTAATGTTTTCCTATAGCCACGGGCATCTGTTTATATTATAATTCTCTGATAAGCCCCCATGTATGCCAGCTATCCAGCACTACACAGCAGCATCATAGGAGCTAAAGTAGATATTTTTCTTTAGGTTTTAGTTGAGACAGATACATATGGAGAGTGGATATAGGACAGCCAGACATCGGAATCTGGATGAATGCTAATGCTTCCCTGTATCTGATAGATGCATAAAATATGCAATTCTGTGCAAACACATACGTCACAACAACTTTATAAAGCAATAGTGTGTGTTAGAGTCTGTTTTTCTCAGGTTGTTTCGGGTTCTTCTGCCCCCAAGTGGCCAGAAAAAAGTAATTAATGCTGCTTTAAGCAAGTAATTTACATGTAAAGACTGTGACACAATACTATTCAAAGGCTTCAGAGAAAATTGGGCAAGACAAATTTGGCAGTGGGAAGGCAAAGAGTTAAAAACAGCTTCAATGACTGCATGGCATAAACACTTGATCATGAGCTGACCTTGCCTTTGTCTAATACAAGTTTGCACCTCTTTGGTGTGTCTCTCTCTTTCTCCCTCTTACACACACATGCTCAGAATCCCACATGTATATCTAATACTAGAAAGAGGTCCTCGTTCAAGATGGCACATGTGCACACTCTTATTGTAAATCAACAGCAGTCTGACAGTTACAGGATAGCGCAACACAGAACACATTGTTGTAGCACTGGACTGGAATTATAATCTCCTTTTTATTTATCAATTGAACAGTTGTGTGCGTTGCAGGAGTGATTATGTGTTCCTGAGTGGTGTTTTTTACTGTTGGTGTCAGGACATGGTTAAATGGAAGGAAAAGTGACTGAAGAGATATGTTAGATCACCCTGCATTAAGCCTGATATTGATGAGATGAAAAAAGAACCTGAGGATGTGTGCAGCCAATTCTAATCATTCATTTCACTTCAAAGTGATCAACTGGCAGATTTACATCTGACGTTTGACTGCTTTATAGGCCATATTTCATACTGTTCTGCAGCTCAACCAGACATAGTAGTAAAATTGCATGAACATTTGAGAAAGCCTTGAATGCTGCAGCTTGATATGGATCCACTGGCCACAATTATGACAAAATCAGTTAAAGCCAATTCACTTGTGTAGTGTTTTGAGGTAATTGATCGTGGTAGTCTCTCTGGGTTCCTCCCACCGTCCAAAGACATGCTCGTTAGGTTAACTGGTCACTCTAAAATTGCCCATAGGTGTGAATGTGAGTGTGAATGGTTGTTTGTCTCTATATGTCATCCCTGTGATAGACTGGCGACCTGTCCAAGGTGTACCCCACCCCTTGCCCAGTGACAGCTGGGATAGACTCCAGCACTCCTGTGACTCTTGAGGCGATTAGAATAATGGATGGATGGTTGTCATGGTGATTAATTGGATTACCTAACCATGTTAGTCATATAAAAGATTTTTCAGCCTTTAAGGTTTGTCAGCCTCAGATTTTAGCTTGGCATGGCCCTAATGAAAAGAATAGTACAGAATAGATTAGAAAGCATATGTACAATAAATATCTGCGAGCAGTAAATATTCCAAACATGTTTTTTTTTTTCAGTAAAGTGTATTCATATACTCCATTTCATTTCAAGATACAGTATGTAAGTTTTTTTCAAATATATATTTTCTAAATAGAAATATTCTTCAAAACTTCACTTTTAAGAGTTTTTGAGCAAGATTTGTCCTTATAACCAATCAGAGAATTTAAATGATTTCTGCTAATTTAGTAGGTTTTGTAGAATATATTTCAGAATGTGTAGAACAGCAGGGGTGGATAAGAGTGGATCAATTTATATTCTTGTGCTATTGTAGTTTTATTGTAGCTGTAACTACAACTACATTGTAGCTGACTCAGAACTATACTATACTTTGTTTAATTCAGTTCAATTTCAGGTTGAACTTCACACACAAGTGCTTTCTAGTTGACAGTGAATCCAAGTGAATAGATCAAAAACCAGTGAGAATCTTTAAATGTATATGGGGATTTTAACCCATAAAAAACATCTTATAGTATGTCTCTATGGCAATGACAAAATAAACTCGGGTGTTTTTGGTTCCCATCTCTGTTGTAGCTAGGTATGTTTAGATCACACTTAATGAATCATAATTGCTGTTACTTACAGTATAAGTGAACATATCTTGCTTGAAATTCCCAGTGACATAACTGAACATAGAGGTTAATTGTACCACTTAATACAGCCATGATTTGATAGTGGATGTTTGTGCTATGTAATCAATAATAATTACCTGAGGTGTCAGTAATGTTTTCTGTCTAGTCTTTGATATGCTGGTCAGGAGGTCTGTGGAAAGGTTAAACCATTCGTAATGAAAACATGCTCTTCATTTAGGTCAAAGCTTTGGTTTTTTGGTAAACATACACAGACATAAAGTATGAGAAGATGACCAAATAATTCTATTGCATTTTTTAAATATTTGGGTGCATGCTATTTTTGTTCTTTCACGGTATCTATTTGTTGAAATATTGTGTGTGGAGAGATTAATTTGTTCTTCCAAAATGCATTCAGTATTTGATATTTTTAAGCTAAAATAAAAATATAACTGAGGTCTTAAAAGGCCAAGCAGATATTTTGACATGTTTAAGTAGTTTCTCAGTGTTACCTAATTGTTAAGTAATAAAGGACAATACAGTTTAAAGTGTGGACTGAATTCAAGTTCATATGCTGGTTGAGCCCCAAATCCTGATATGAGAGTTGGCTGTCATACAGCACTGCTTTCACAAGCCACGCTGTCAGGAGGTCAAACCCAGAAGAGACTAAAAGTAAATATGGATATTGCAGAAGGGTTTATGTGAACCTAAGAGCTCCTTCATTAAATGGCACAAGCAATCCTTACTAATATATGCCCCAGTGTCTTAAGACTTTAAATAAATATTGGATCAGTATGTTAAGAATCAGTATAAAAGATTATATCAGCAGTCAAGGATTTAAAAAATTGGCTGAGATATTAGGAGATTATATAGTGGCCACAGCATTGGTAGTTTGATCCTTAATATACGGGGCCGCTAATTGAACCATATATCAAGAGAAAGGAATGAACCGTGACTTTAGGTACTGTCTTTCTGACATGTTAGTGACAGACTACCTGAATGCAAAACACATTTTGCTATTAACCTTTGCAAAAGTGACAGACACATAGTCTGGACAATGCTGGATTGTGTGTAATACTTTTGGCTGCACCAGGTTAGATCCAAGTGTAAATGGGATTTTGTGGGGTCAAGCAGTTGAAAGTCTGCAGAGATTTAGATAGAAAAAATCTTACAAGCCTCTGGGAGCTTTGAATATGATAGGAGAGAGCCTGGAAGGGGTCTTTGATTGCTCCCTTGAGATGCCATGAAATTCTGAAACAGGTGAGAGGAAGAGACATGTCATGTGGAAACGTCTGGTGGGATAAAGTCACAACTATGGATGTAGTCCAAAGGCAGGACCTACAATCTCTAAAGGGGTGGAGGGAAGATGATGTCTGTGAAAATTAGATGAAGCACTCTGATAAACGAGATGAGAAAGAATCTGACTACTTCCACAAAATAAAGGAAAAGAGCCTTGACATCCCCAAAAGAAAGCAGTCAAGTCTTGAAAATTGTTAGTGTGTAGTTAGGGTTAAGGGGATTGTTGATCTATTTTACGAGATGCAAAAAACACTTATGACAGCTTGTGGAGAGTTCTCTAAAGACTGTATTGAACATCCTTGCATATTTTGAGAGGAAAGATTCATTCAAACATTTATTCTTTTCATGGTTAGAAGTTGAGCAATTGCTTTTATGTATTTCAGTAGCATAAATTCCTACTTAGCAAAGCATTTAGAATTTAAATTTAAATACCTACATAGAAATATAAAGATATAGAGATAGACATTATTCACCTATGATGTGAACTCAAAACATACAAAACTGAATTTAAAGTACATGTGATCATGTTGGTTTTAGGGTAATAAGTGGCTAGAACATCATTTTTACAGACAGACTCTTACATAATTACATATTAACAAGTGATGTTGCCCATATTCAATTCTATAACAAGTAGTCCTTGTAGCATGCTTAATTTCCAGAACAACATTCTGTGCCATTGCATCCCTTATCTGTACAAAAAATAGAAACAATACGGTGTACACTTAATTCTTAGTGGGAAAAATCTCCCAATCGCTGACAATCTGCCTTTTTAACTTCTGCTGACTTCTCCTTTTTTGAGACTATACTGGTATTAGCTGTGTTTAATATTGAAGGATGTAAGTTTGATTGTGTGAGGAGCAAAGGGGAAAATAAAAAGAGGTAAAGTAAAAGGGAAGCAAACAGGGAAAGAGGCTGTACAAAGGAGGCTGTGATCGGTGCCGACAGATCATTATGGCTGGTAAATACACCCATGCGGGGGCGGCTAGGGAAGAGACTGGAGCCCTAATTGGAATGGATGGTAGGGATTCTCATCTCATAACAAGATCACAACAATTTACATGCTTACACCTCTGGCAACTTGGAGGCGGAGAATGTGTTAGTATGATGGAGGTTATATGTTTGCATGTTAGTTTAAGAGCATTTATTGTTAGTATGTACATGCCTATATTCACATTTTTTCTATATCTCTGTAGTTCTTAGAGTGCAGTCTTCATTACTGAACATAAAGTTTAAAATACAGATGATGTGCAATTTTTTGTTCCACTTACCTTTTTATTTTGTTGACCAACTACCTAAACAAAGGACAGAGAGACATTCCTCCAAGAAAAATAACACTACCTGTTATTTCAGAAAATTCTCAGAAACAGCACATTTAAGTTCAACTTACTACAACTCAGCCATAGTATTTATGAGTATTGGTCAATGGGAGGAAAGGGGTTGTGCATGCACTATGTTGTGGGGCAAATAAGAAGTAGTTGTCAGCACATAAAGTGGTTAAAATGAGTTCCATCTTTTTAAGCTGCTGTTTTTGTTCCACACAGAGTCATTGCTTTAGGTGACAGAGATCTTTGGTCTTTATTTATTACTATGCATTTGCATTTATTTGCCATCTGGACTAATTTTTTTAACAGCATTAAATTCAAGATTGTGCTTGTACAAGTAAATTTCAAAAGTATTTTTACTAGAGTAAAGAATTAGAAGTAGTGGTACTTCTACTGGTACTGGATTGCATTTTCAGAAAGGTACCTGCACTTTAATTTACTATTTAATAAACCTCATTGCTTTCTTTGGACATACCAATGAAAGTGACCAAGACGTGCACAATGTGTGTGCAATATTCTCCATGTTCGTGAGACTGGAGAGTACATCAAGTGATGTACTGTGTAATTGCCACAGTTTTCTTACTACAACAAAAAGTGACAAAGTTGCTCACTCACACATGAAGCCAACACATTCAGATGCCATCACATTTATGGAAAGGAGTGCATGACTGAAAGGGCTTTAACTTTAATCAACTGAACCAAGTAATCATGACAACTAAGGTCAAGACTAGACCTTCCCACAAGAAACTGCTATTAATTTCCCATTTCCTACAGTTACTCAACAATGGTTTCTTTTAGCCTTAGCTACAATCACTGATTGACCTTAATCATGGTATTGACTGTAACCATGACATAGAGGACCCCTAAACTTCACAAAGTAGCAACTCAATATAGTTTTCGTTACTTATTTTAACCTGAACCATCATCTTTTCCTAACCCAATGCAAGAAATCTTACCCAAAAAACAAAAAAAGTTTTTCTAACAGTTTTGGGGTTAACTGACAAATTACATCCTACATCCTTTGTTGTTCCATTTGGAGCATATTGCAGGTATTTCACATACAGCATTGTCCTCTGAGAATACAGTGTGTATTTTGTATTATATTTAGGTCTCACAGTTGCATAGTACTCTCTAAGGTGAGATTCCTTTGTCGACATTGTATGTGTCAGTGTGTGTTTTGACACTAATTTGTTATTGCCTCGTATATACAGTATATATAGTATTGCTACCCAGTGACTATTACTAAATTCAAAGGAGGAAGTACAAAGTCTTTTCTTGGCAAAACTCCATTTAGCATGCAGGCTTTGGGTTGCAGGGCTTAAGGCATGGACATCAGACATTGTTTAGAGTGACCTCACTGTCAACATGGCTGCTGATAAATTGAAACTGTTTTTTCATTCACAGCAACAATGTCATCTTGGATCTCTATGACTTACCATGACTAGCAAGTGTTGGCTTCTGTTGCAGGTCCTGTCCCCTCTGACATCGTCAGTCCTGGCTGAGAGGAGCATCAGGGTGCTGGATGATAAAGTGAGTGTGACAGAGCTGGGACTGCAGTTAGTGTCTGGACTTTCTCTGTCCCTGCAACTCAGCCCAGGGAGCAACAGGGCCATTGTTGCCACTGCAACCACACAGGAAGTTATTGAATCACTCAAACAGGTATGAGCCCACTTCTCCAAATATAGTAAATAGTAAAATATAGTAATTTACATTATTGGTCCCTTAACCACCATAGGATGAGGGAATGTGAAATATTTATTGTATTAGCACTGTACTATGCATTGTATCTGGTTTGCAAGGGCTGAATCACTGTTATAACATAGCTTTTGATATGCATCATATATTTTCTTTTAGAAGTAATTCACTTTTGATTCAGTGAAACTCTTTTATTTACATATCCAATAACTGAATAGCACTGTTATTCTAATAATTGCAATTTTGCTGGAGTATAGCTACTCTCTGATCCCTTAGAGGGAAAAAAAATGTTTTGTTTTCAGGAGAATAGTTTTGTATCTGCTGTGTCCAGTTGTTTCAATTAGTCTTCAATTTCTACTGTAGCTATGGTTCACTTTTGCCTTCATCAAATTCCTCCGATTTATTTTCCAGTATTCCTTATGCTTTAGTTGGAAATTTGCAGATTGCACTGTAATTATTTTCTATGTTATTTCCCAAATTGGATTACTGCTTTACCAATTTTTGTTTGTCTGTGTGTCAATATTTTAGGAGTCACTGATCAGTGCTTGGCTCCAGTTCAGTGATGGATCCATGACTCCCTTAGACAACTATAACCCTGCTCATTTTACCCTGGCAGCCACGTCTTTGGATGAACAGGTAGTGGAAGTACAGCGCAGTGCAGCATGGAAGTGGCCCATTATTGTTGCCAAGGGTGAAGGTCAGGGTTTGCTTGTGCGTGTTGAAATGAGTCTGTCAGAAGTATGCCAGAAGGGCCAAAGACGTACTAATTTAGTCACTGGAATGGCAAACATCCAGGTAAGGTTTGGTCAGCCAGAGGAGCAGTACGGGCGACCAGGAGACAGACGAACACGTCCTGATCCTCCATATTATGGTGGCTCAACCTCTGATTTGGAAAATGGGTTAATCAATCGGGCAGCCACTACAATTAGGGGCAATGTCCCACTGAGGCCTAGTGGGGGTCGTTTATCAGCGGACAGTGGGGCAAGGGTTCCAAATGAATTCTCTGAATATCCAGATCAAGCTGAGCTGCCTCGGAGCCGCAGCACTGATGAGGACTTGTTGCCATCCCGACGGGGTCTTACAGACCTGGAGATTGGTATGTATGCTTTACTGGGAGTCTTCTGCCTGGCCATCCTGGTTTTTCTTATTAACTGCATCTCCTATGCATATAAGTACCGTAACAAACAGCTGTCCATGGAAGCCCCGGAGGCAATGCCTCATGCCCATGACTGGGTTTGGCTGGGCCAAGAAGAAGGGCTATGCCTGCAGCAACAGCAGCAGGATGAGCTGGGTGGTACCCTTGAGGAAGGTAGTCAGCTATTAAATGGAGGCATCCAGCGTGGTAATACTGGTATGGGAGGATGCAGCGCAAGTGGGAGGGATCATAGGAACGAGTCGCTTAACTCACCCACCACCAAGAGAAAAAGGGTGAAGTTTACCACCTTTTCCAATGTCAAGTCAAGTAATGGATGCCCTGTACTCAGTCCATTAGCACTAGTGCAGACCAGTGAGATAAAATGGGTATGCCCAGACATTAAGCTTGGGGACTCAAAGGATCTTAGGAACTACATGGAAAAGCTGAATGAGAATGCAATTAAGAACATTGCATAGGGGGTGCTGGGTGTTTTCAACGAACTAAAGAGAAACTCACCTGAATGCCTTCAGAAAAAGGAGAATGAGGGTTGAAGGGAAACAAGGAAAGAGGAAAATAATGAGCGCAGAAAACAAACTGAGGCTGCTGTTAAACTGTGCCTCACCATAACAGGATAGTGCATTCAGCCTCTGTTTTTCCATGACTATACTCAGAAAAGGTCAAGCTATGGACCACAGCAAGGCATGATTTGCCACAACACCACAACATAGTTATAAAGGGAGGAATGTGAACTTGATATTGTTGCTTAACTTAAATGTATGTTTTTTGTCTTTGTTTTAGATTCAATTTCCTTTCAATGCACCACATGCTTTGGTTTGTTTTCATTTTTAAATTATCATGTTTTAATGTTGTATCTGTTGTAGTTTTTGAACCTTGTCGCTTTTATAGAGTTGCTGTATGCCCTGTACCACATGTCAGCAATTATACATTCTAGGAGAGAAGTTAAAGCAATTTTGTATTGTATATAAATGCAGAGTTTGAGTTGGACGTATTATATGTATAGTAACATTTTGTAAAAGTGATGTTTAATTATCTTTTGGTTTTGTTTTTAGTTTTGTTGTGTCTCCAGAAGCCAGATCCATGCATGATGATATGAAAGAGGAGGCATGTGTGTCTGATCTGGTACCTGAAATGAAAGTCTGTAGATAACTAATACCAGTACCTCTGGAGACATGACAGATTAGCATTATTGCATTATGGAGCTGAGTTTTGGCTCGGGTTCAATATGTTCATATTGATTCAAAAAATTTTGTTATACTCTAAATTTTCCTTCTTTTGTTGTTCTTTTGTTCTTAAGTTATTGTTTATGCCATCCCCCTGCCAAGTTAAAGTAGACTTTTTATACTTAAATCCAAGAGACATGATGTTACAATTAAATTAGAACAAGTTACTGTTATCAGAAAGGCACTTCTCACCATTGAGAGTATCAATAGACAATCACACAAATAATGTAAGACTCAGTCCATTCATTTATAAATCAGTTGTATGGCGTGAATTAGGTAGAAACAGTTAATTTATTAAATAATTGTATGACACTTGAATCCCATGACAGTCACTGAAGAAGGGATCAACTGTAATAAAAGCCCAAATCTGACCTCTTCACCCCTGTTGTCATATGTCAGTATTAGTCAAGCCCATCTTTTTATATCTTTGTTTTACAATTGGCTGCTAGATTAATTAAAACTGAAGATGACT
>JAUBNQ010000014.1:13431891-13446604 GCA_032353495.1 Ctenopoma kingsleyae | reverse complement strand
CTGACTCTATCTAAAAGCAGACCTTTAGATGTAAATGAACAACTTAATGTATTTGGAAAGTAACAGATTAGGTGGCAATGATGAAATCCTGCTGGGGGTAAAATGTATTTTCATGGGTCAGTAGCTCAGGCTTTCACACTGTACTACTTGGACCAATTCAAGCCTTCATTCCATTTCCTGTGACACGTCCTTGTGCTGATTTGTGTGCCAGAGTCTGAGGGACTCTTCAGGGGTTTAAACTTGCTTGGCCTGGTTTCAAAGCCCAGTTGTCCTGCTTTTGCACAGACACAATCACCTACTCACACAACATGGTGAAATGAAGCATTTTGCACAAGGCCACACAGATAGAGTTAATGGACTGCAGAGATAGAATTACTTTCATTTGATGAGCAAAGAGAGCACTTGGCTTATCTTTAGATTTATCACTTATACCATTAATATGATGTTGGACACCTGGCATTTGGCTTAGTTTACCCTACAACCACTAATTTGGATAAATGTTTTACAAATGACGGAAGAGCCTGGCGCACTAATAGTAAGACCAAACACTTAGCACTATCAGTGCCATGGTCTGCCATCAAGTATTCACCATCTACTTGTTGTTCTGTGTTGTTGAACTGATGATTGGAGGTTTCACACTGCTAAAAGTTTCCAGGAAACTGATGTCTGTGTTGTGCACTGACATTTCTGTATTTTGTTTCAAGAATACAGGTTCAGAATTAAATGTCAGATCAAACAAGTTAAAACTGAAAGACAAATAAGAAATATTTGGCAGAGCAAACTGGCCTCCCTTTTGATCCTATAAAAATGACTGGAGCAGTCATTGTATTGCTGTGCAAATCCTGAATTTTAAACAGACAGCAGACATGGTTTAGATTAATTTTTTAAGTGGACCTGGTACAGTACTCTATGGCCTCAAACCTGTTATCATTTCTCTAATTTTCCTTTTCTCTCTCTCACTGCCAAGTTGTGAAATGGTCTCACAGACCACAGCGTACCTGCAGTGTTATTGCACTTGTCGCCTGGTGCCAACTATCAGCTCCTGTCACTTAGTATTTTGTAAATTGTGAAAATAGCCAATTTTTGTTACTGCCGATTAATCAAGGGGCAAAGCAGGGTAAAACAATTAAATAAAATTGCCTTAAGGTTCCAAGAATAAGATAAGCCAGAGCTGCTTTATGTGTGTGTGTACCTACCACTGTTCAGAATGATAAGAAGGCAGCATTGTACATATGTGTATTTATTTTGTTGAAGACTTGGAGACAGAGCTATCCCAGAAAGAGATCTACAGAATAAACAATTCCAGCAGGAGGAAAGACACACACACGCACACACACACACACACACACACACACTTTTGCAGTTAGATATCATCACTCTTGGGGAAAGCACATGTTTAAGCTTTGTTTCTAACATGAAGCTTCTGTGGCAAACATAGTGCCTGTGACAACAAAATGTTAACATGAAAATGTACATGTGCTGTCTTCAGATGTAAACATTTTAATTCAGTATTTTCTTCAGTCAACTCAAATTTTATTCTACAAGCTTGACACACATTTTTCCATTCACTGTCTGCCTGCATGTTTACACTTTAGAGAAAATAAGCAGCCACCTGTTACTGTGAATACAGAGGAAATGCAAAATCCTCAGGTATTACTGTTGTCTACACAAACGATGGTCCCTGTTATATAGTGCTCACAATAATATGAAGTCTGATGCAACACAATTGCAACAATGTATGTCATGGCTATGGTCACTTTTGCGTTGTTGAAGTACTATACAGTCTTCTCCATTATTTTCATTTCCACTTTGTGCAAGAAAAGAGAAACAGATCATGAGCAGATCAAAGATTTCACTTATCCCATGTCATCTCAAAACCTGTTGTTTGTTTTTGAAAACTATACCCACCTTGGATATGAGAGAGATATGAGAGAGATACATACAAAGAGAGTCACGCTGGCTCAGACATTGCCCGGATTAACAAGGTCTGTGCCAGATGTTGGGGAACCAGGACAATCTGATGACAAGTGGGCTACTGGAACAACAACAAGAACTAGACATTTGTGGATAAGAGATGAGAACGAGGGAAACGTATCTATACAAATATATATTAGTTTCTTTTTTTTGGAAGCTAGGGGATTGGGAAGCTGTGCCTGCTAAGCCTGAACTCTTCTCTGTGAAACTGGGGACTTCCTGACTGAGAGGCCTCTGTTAATCTGGATTGGGAACATCATCTCTGACATCATCACGCTGACCACTGGAGCACCCCCAGTGTTGTGTGCTTATTCCATTGCTGCTCACTCTGCTGACTCATGACTGTGCAGCAATGCACAGCTCAATCAGTCAGCATGCAAAAAGGGTGCTAACAAAATGCCGTAGAGCTGACAACCTGTCTCTGGTTGTTGACTTCAGAAGAACACAGAGCAGTCCTGTCCTGTCTTTTGTCTTGTTTTTCTGCACAGTATTGCACTCATGCATCTTTTGGGTTGTCCTACTGTGTAGTTTATATTAATTTGAGTGAGGTAGGTGTAGATTAATTTTTAATTACAGCAGTTATGTGTAATCTTGTGTTGTTATACGTAGCACCTAGGTCCTGGGGAATGCACTGAGTGTGTATGATTCAAATGACAATAAAAACCACTTGAACATGAAGAAAGCTTCCCAGGAAATTTACAGAGAATCACACAGGTGCAAGCTGTAATAGCTGTAATAAAGATTGAACTGTGATGAAACAATCAAACCAAATTACTCATCTAAGATGGCAGATCACTGTTCAGAACTGTTTCAGAACAATTTAACCTGTGTCAAAAAGCCTGTACTTTTCCTATCAGTCTGTTGTGACAACTGCAGTGTCTTGCTACTCTTTTCCTGGCAACACAAATTGTTAGCATGTCTCTTAACATGAAGCCACAGAAGAAAGAGGCTCTATTCTTAATATACTATAATAAGTGATCAGAAGATCGGTGTCAGAGGAGTTGAGGCCCCCGCACCGTCAAGCCTATTTTCACTTTTCAGCCCAGTGACTTATCAAATTACAGCCTATTTCTAAGAGCTGACAGGGGAGATTACCAGTACACAGCGAAGGAGAGGGGGTTTTCAGTGGCACCCTATGCCTTAGCCTCTAATCAATGAATCCTCTTCTTTCAGCTATTCTGCCCTACTCATGCTTTCTCTCTTATTACCTGTCTTACTGTCAGGCATCCATTACTTAAGACCCTCAGTAGAAATCTTGAACATATGTGACACACCAATGTGCATATTTATGGAAGCATATGCATGTGCAAGTGAATGTGTTTTTTTGTGATTGGGTTTTGGTGAGGTGAGATGTAATGCGGGAGCGGGTCTGGCAGCTCCATTATCTGCGTGGTGTCAGCCTGTCTGTCTGCACGCTTCCTTTCTTTAGGCCCACTGTCCCAATCAAACATTTATTTGCTGTCCTGACAAACACTGTCAAGGAACTTCTGCCTCTGAGTCAGTGTGCTGGGCTTACTGTACTGCTAAGTCTACAGCTTTATGGCTGTCTGTACTACTGTAAGACCTTTTCTGATATCATTTTGCAACCTTTGCTACCAAAATTGAAGTTGTATGTATATGTTACACTAACACAATGTGACAAGTTTGATTTCCAAGTAATGACATTTGCAATTCCTTTTTTCTTCCACCTCCTTAAATATAAAGTTACAAATTCTTGTGTGAGTGTGAGTAAGATTACATCAAGTGCAGCTACTTTTGTGGTAGTTTGAAGACAATAAGCTCTAGGTTTCTGAGTGCTAGTTCACTTCCACAGTGACTCAGCATTTGATTAAGTCATTAACTGAGGGCAAAGTGTAAATAGATTACTGGTTTAATTAAACAATTGGCAGTTCAGATCACAGCCAGATGTTTGGCCTCTCCAGTGAAAGCTTCGCAAACCTACAGATAGCCCCGGAATACAGATGGATGACCAGAGTGAAGCTTTTGCAGCGGACGGGGGAAACACTTTATGGAGCACTTGGCAGCTCAATTAAAAGTGCTAAATGTGGAAATAATTCTGGGTGCCATTTCACCAGCCGCCCGGATGGGAGCAGCAGCTAGAAATGTCATTTTACTTTTACAGCGAATGAGAGTATGATTAAGTGACTCTGGAGGCCGAAATAACATTCTACGTAGCTTCATAGTAAAATGAAACAGGAGCCTGATAGTAGCCAGTGGTGGCTTTTAAGTAAAGCCTTTTTTAACCTAGCAGCAGTTGGCACCTTTTGCTTGATATTACTAGTATTGATGGTCCACATAGTGTAGGTCAGAAAATGTATGTCAAGAAAGGCCAGAGCCCCAGTTCCTTACTAATTACTGTGTTTTTACCTGAAAATGTATATGTAGGCCAAACTAATAAGTGCTTTAATATAACACTATACTGTGCTGTATATTGCAGCTATATAATGAATAACTGATAATGCAACTATATAGCCAAACAGTAGTATATTAGCATATTAGTACTGTGAAACAAATTATATTATAATTATATCTTCTCTCTTCTTTACTATATGCATCAAGGCTCCTAAAATAGCCTATATTAAGATCTATCATAATAGCTGGATGTTTTTAAATCAAAGGATTTCTATCAGGGGGCACTAGATTTAGAGAATAATCTCTTCACTTCTATTTCTCTCCCACTGTCCTCCCACTTTTTTCATTCATTTCCTGCCACCTCCCTCTGTCTCCCTCCTAGCTCCAGAAGAAATCTGCTTCAAACCATCTGTCTCCCAGCACAACACATGTCTCCTTTAGTCACTAGAGAGATGGAAAAGAGCATGTGGGGACACAACAGACCCATTACAAGAGCAAATTCTCTTCCCTCTTCCTCTCCCTTCATCCACCCAGATGCTGGAGCTCCTTAGGTCAGGTACAGGGTTGCATTGTTGGATAAAGAGAACCCGCTGTTGTAACTTAGGTGGTACACACAAGAAAATTAAACAATACAGCAGTAATATGAAAGGTGCACTAGCTGTTTCGGCTTGAACAGCCATCTTTCTCACTTCTTCTGTTGCACTAGTATATGAAGCATTCATGTACTGTATGTGTGTGGTGTCCTTCATTTCTTATTTCAACATGGCTCTTTAGAGCATGGTCCCTTTGCTTGGCTAGTATAATTCAGAGCCCCAGTGGAGTTGAAGAAGATCTCAGTAGAACATTTAAAGACTGTGATGGATGAACCCGAAGCATGAGTGATTTAGATGACTCTGATAGATAGCTGATTAAAAACTATAGTAATGAATATTAATGAATTAGTGACATAGTCTTGGTGGGTACCTCATTATTGTAGAACTAAACATCTGTCAAACATATGTGTATGGCAACAGCAGCTTTTTTTGCTTTGTCCTAGAATTATGACTCAGAGGTTATATGTTTGCTACACAATGATAATCCTCTGGTAGGGTTGCAGTAGCTACAGTAGCCTAAAAATGCTGAAAGTATAAATGGTGGAAGTCACTGCTTAGTCACTCCTAGACTAAGACTCTACCATAAAGAGATATATAAAGATAGACAGATATATATATATAAGTCTAAAAAAAGTTAAAAAGTCATAGCAAAACTTGTTGAGTCTTTGTAAATTACTAAATAATGTATAGAGAAAGAATTATAAATACATTAATAATGGTGAAATCAGAATGACATAGCATTGATTGGAGTTGATTAATGGATGCATAAGGCCATCATGAAACATTTCTCATGATCATAATTAGGGCTGCCACTAACAATAGTTTTCTATTGATAAATCAACCATTTTACCAATTAGTTGATTAATCTAAATGATTAATTTTCCACAAACCAGAAACTGTATAGAAGAAGATCCAAACACAGTACTCACACACACACACACACACACACACACACACTGACATCATCAGTCAATTTAGAAAAAGCCCAGCCTAAACATTTTCTCAAACATAAATTCTAAAATAGCAGACAGACAACTTTATATGATCTTAATAATGATTTAAGCAGCTACAAGAATAAAACATATTGAAATGCTCTCCAGGATAATCTTAATTTAATAATCATGAATAAACAGGATTGTCTAGAATACCACTTGTGAGATATCTCTTCAGCTGTATAGTGCCACTGCTGCACCGGTATGCCAACAAATCTTTGCAAAGTGTAAAACACGTCTTTGCTTTGTGATAATTTGAAGTACTTGCATATTTTCAAAGCTTTGGGTATTTGGAAAGTTTTACACTGAATCTCATTAGCAAATGGGTCGAAATACCCTCACTACAGCTTCTATGACCTTCTGAAACTGTAGCTTTGAGTGGAGCCATTCAGTTACTGGAGCCAAATATGACTGATGTAAGCATACAGCAAATACTGTAGATAGCGATACTGAAGAAATACATTTGATTTAAGGAATTTAAGTGTTCTGTAAATCAAAAGATTCATAAAAGAAAGTGTCGGTTTAAAATATTAGTATCGACATGTTTTCAGTGTTCATTATCATTGATTACAGTGATCAATCGTGGCTGCTCTCTATGTACATTACACAGTTGTTCCACAACTCTTCTATTATTATGTAGGGATATTTTGTATTATATGGGTTGTCAGGATACACCAGTCACCAAGGCTATGATTTTGCTGCTGTTAGCAGGAAGGGAGTCAAAATATTTTACTTACATCAAAATGTTCACTGGAAGAATATCATACCTGTAAATACAGCTTGGTGTAGAATAATAAAAGACAGCAAAATGACCAGGTAATCAACAGTCAGTGTTTGGACAAACATTTGTGTGAGAGGTGTGTGACAGATTCTGCCATCCAGGCATCTGCAGGTCATGTGTGTTTTTGAAGTGTAGAATTTTGAGATCAAGATTTCGTGACTTGTATTCTAGCTTTTACATTTGTAATTCAGATATGAATTTAATGAATTTATTAACCCCTAATCAGTATACTAGAATAATTCTGTTTACATTTTCTTCTGTTCTCTTTGTATTCAACATACCTTATTATCTCGAGCAAATATGTATATGTGACACAAAAATATAATTTATTATTTTGGCTGGTAAAAAAAAATCTGCTTGCCCAGTGGATTTTTCCATCACAACGCTACCTTATCTGGTGACTCAAAAAGTTAATTTCAGGCCTTCAATGGGGTGTGATAACATTTTTTAAATCTGTTTAATAAGTCCAAACCATTTCAAAAAGTGAAAGAAGTTTTACCTATTTTATCTATTAAAATTCGATTTAAAGTATTCTGAAATTCAAATTTGTCCTTATAATTGAAGCATTCCCATTTACTCTGAATTCACACTTATTTACACTTCTCACACTTACTGTACATTCTAGACGTTTGTATCCATAGTGAATGACTTGGACAAAACTAACTGCTGGTATCACTTCCAAATGAAAACACAGTGTGAAATAAAGACCACTGGTGTTGTGACATGAAGCTCGCCTCAGCCTGTGAAGTCTGCATCTAATACACATTCACTCAATTATCACAAAGATAGATATGGTGAATTAGAAGAGATCGTTGTGACAGAGAAATGTTGCAAAGACTATGAAGATGAGCAGCAATTAAAATCTTTTATTTTCTGTTTGATCTCAATATGTGAACAACATATTTTCAGCAAGAGAAAAAGTTAGCATGGTTTTTGACACCTATCACGAAGACAAGCTGTTCCCACTTGTCATGTTTCATTATGAATCCCAGAGGATTAAAGACCATACTGACACATCATGTAAGCCTGTTACCTTCCAGACTGTTGCACAGGAAAAGACTATTATATCCTGAATACAATTTCTATGTCTAATTGTGTGCCAAACAAGGTCTACAGTGACAGACTTGCTTGTTATATCGGAAAAAGGTTAAAGTTACTAGAAGATACTATTGTGAACTCTTCATAAAGCAGTTTCTCTCCCTCCTCTTTAATGGTTCTACAGTACAGTCCTAATTGCCCTTTAAATATTTTCCAAGCAGTAATGAACACATGTTTTATGGTCAATTTATTTAAATATCATCAGAATGTATTTTAAATAAAGACATTTCAAAACATTTCTATGGTTCTTTTTTATGTCAATTAGCAGAACAAACCAAGCTCTTCCAGATTATACTTGAGCAGATGGGGAAAGTCAAAAATGTTCATGAAGGACTTTAAGTGTAGCTAATAAGACGTGCCAAGTTATTCATGCACACTGAAAATACAGAACTCCAAAAACAGAATACCTTACCTATCACTTTTATAAGACTGTTTTTGGGAAGAAATTTACAAAATGATCATTTATGCAGAGAAGAATCACACTGGTTTTACCTATATTATCTATTAAAACTGAAGTTGACTCTATGGCATGACTTTTTATTTACTGGGGAAAAAATATTGCACCCAGTTTTTTGGGAGCTTGGTGGTCCCTGATAATATATCAATCATAAAATCTGACAACATCTGAACAAACAATCTGAACAAAAGTGCCATAACTGCATAGTGTTGCCCTGGGGCAATGAACAAAAAACACAGTTTTAGTATACAAATAGTGCAAAAATAAATCTTCTAATGGTCAAAAATGTTTTTTACATGTTCATGCACATGAATATATATTTTTATTTAAAGTTAACACAAATTTAAACATGTTAAAAAGTGATATTCATCTGACCAATTAGTGGCAGTGTGCACCATGCGGCTCTGCTTCCTAAAAGGACTGTTCCTCTCCCAGACACAAGGTCACATGCACTTCAACCCCTCTTTTTATTGGACAAAGACATGTTTGGTGATGTTTTAAATTGTTTACCTCCCCAAAAAATGAAAGGGGCAGTGTGAGGTCCAGAAATGTGGTTTGTTGCCCGAGGGCAACACCATGCCATAGAGGGTTAAAGTATCTGAAAGTCAAACTAAAGTAGTAGTAAAGTAAAATTCTGCCATTCATTTAATGACTTAAAAGGTCATTTGCAGTAGCAGATGTGATGAAAGTTGTGTTGAACCTAAATAGCTATCTTTGGTAAAATGAATATATGGTGTAATTTTGAATCGATTCCCGAATGAACGCCAATCTAATTCTTAACTCAAATTGTTGTTTTCTTCTTTCTTTCTACATGATGATGAATTTTTAGAGACACAAATATGTTGTTTATATGTCATGTCTATAACGATAGAAAGAAAAAGAAAGAACCAACATTTTATTTCTTTCTCAAAAGGGAACATAGCACATGTAGAGCAGTTGCTCTGTAGCAGAAAAAATAGTTATATTTATGTTGTCTTGATAAAAAAACCCGACAAATTCTGAATTCAATCATTTGGTGAGTGTGTGTGATAAAAGAATCAGCGGTCAGCCTTTGGCAGAAGAGCAGTAACAAGAGACAGTAGATGAGAGACAAAAGAACAAATGAATGTGACAACTTTTTCCTCGGCAGTCAAATAAACCTAAAACAATGGCAAATAAAAGAAATTATTCAGGAGCAATTTAAGCATGATACAAGCCTGAGGCAAGCAATACAAACAACTTAGCCAGCCAGTAAGCATTAGAGATGTGGGATCATGAATAAATGATCCTCAGATCTCCAATTTGACATCAAAAGATACACACTGGGCCCACCATCAAAGGCCCTCCATCTCTGCCAGTGAGCTGTCACCGCCAAGGTAATAACTTTATGTTTCTCTCTCCACCATCCTCTCTCTCTCTCATTTCATTTTTCATGCAACACAGTGTAATTACATCTCTGTGCTACTGAATCCAGAGCAGCAACGTTTGATACTGAGTTGCCCGGCCCACAGATGTCCTATGGGTGACATCAGATGAAGTCTGTGGAAGTCAACCACCTGCAGCGTGCACCCCCGCATGTCACTGCTCGATCAGCAAAACCAATCCTGCACAATTTTAGACACATAGTAATAGTGACAATCAAAGTCCCATGTCTTGAAATGATACTGTCTTCCTTGTGATCTAAACGTTGTCATGGACAGCACACCCATCAGTGACAAGTGCAGTGATGCAGATACTGCCAGATGAAACCCAGAGGTGACTACGCGGGCTTCAAAAAAAACTCTTATTTATTTTACCAGTGCTGCAGTGCTTTTTTACAGCTTTGCTATAAAGCTTGGCATGAACTATTGTACAATAATAATTTTTCTTTACTGTAACTTATAATGACTTCTTTATTAGCTTTTCTCTTTCTCTAAGTGTTCATTGCCTTGTGTAAACCACTAGTTACCAACTCTAAAGCCTGTACCTGCACAAGTCACATTGGTTTAGTTTTTGGCATTATATTAATACTCAATTATTTTTGAGGCTCCTATTAGATTTTTATTCCTTGTAATTATGGCCTATTCTTAATAATAACATGAGGAGAAAGGAATTAAGCAAATATGTTATTTGAGATATGAGAAGTCCTTTTCTTGGAGCTGTCATCTCGAGCAATATTTGTTGCTGATGACGGCATCTTGTCTGGATCAGCTACCAGTCGAAACTAAGTTATGTGGTGACATTTGGAGTTTTGCCCATGTACAAATGCTGTCTAAATAATAACACACATGTCACGTCTGTCTTTACATTTGAATATGTTTAAATTGTTTGACAAACATCTGCACAGTTATGACAAACCTACATTCTGTACTCAGTTCAGTTTAATGTTCTTCAGTTCTTATGAGCAACCATCATTACGAAAGAGTAACATAAACCACCCACTTTAGGCTCAGGTCCCTTGATGACAACATAATATACTGTCTGGCTTTTTCCCACATCTTGGGTAAATTATTTGACTCAGGGATACTGCAGGTCAGTGAGTTTGGTGTAAAATACACCCAGTAGCTCAACCCTCTGTTGGAAAATGGAACTTTAACACAGGTGCTGATTAAAATTGTGGTTTTAGTCTCTCCTACTACTGAACGTCTGCATTACCCACAAGGCATCATACTGAGAAAAGATTATTTAGCAAGCAAATAAGCTCTCCCACATATATGAGAGACAGATTTCTCATTTCCCATTTACTACACGAGTTTCAATGTAGTTTATGTGTGCCATTCAGAGTGTGTTCTTTTATGTGTGCATTTGTGTTACTGTTTTGGAGAAATTCATATGAATTCACACAAACCAGTCGAAATAGGATTAGTGTTGTACCTGCTATGAAAACAATGAAATAAAGTTGTCAGCATCACTTTCAAGCTCCCTACAATAAATAATTAGCACAAACTCAGCTGGTGGAGCTCCACATTACAGATGTGGACACTCCCTGCTGTTGTGAGTTGTACTGCCAAATTCCACGCAGCAGAAAAATTAATGTGCCAGTAAACAAACTACTGCTGAATTAGTATTATCTAAATAGCATCGCCTTTTCTTCTAGGCCTGGATAAAACAAGTTTAGTACCGTGGCACAATTAACATATAGTGGCCTCTAGCTGAATGTGGGAGAACCTAAAAGACAGAGATAAAGCATGAGAGACTAAAAAGAGACAGAGGTGCAATAAACCTGCAAATCAACTTTATGCATTCATGCCTCCTGGTTAGTGGTGCACAACAAGCTCAGATGCATAATGTTTAATATGAATAAAATATATTCCCTCCTTTCTTTGATTCTGCAATGTAATTGTACATTTCAGTCAGGTACCTTAAATGTTAACAGCTGTATTAGCCCATGTGAAAAAAAAACAAACTGATCAGCAAAGCTGGCTCTGTCCTGGGGACTTCACTATAACCCTTGGAACAGGTGGTGGAGAGCAGAATGCCGCACATGCTAAACATCATGAAGAACAGCTCACAACCTCTCATAGGTTCTCCAGCTCCACTGTGATAAGAAACGGTACAGGAAGTTATTCCTG
The DNA here is from genome assembly GCA_032353495.1 of Ctenopoma kingsleyae. Taxonomy (NCBI): domain Eukaryota; kingdom Metazoa; phylum Chordata; class Actinopteri; order Anabantiformes; family Anabantidae; genus Ctenopoma; species Ctenopoma kingsleyae. Next base: position 13,434,827 of record JAUBNQ010000014.1, on the reverse strand, counting down.
CCAACAGGCATCACCCTGTACAATGACTACATTATGACAGTTTAACTATTTGTGGTGGAACAGACTTTATTGTATTTTATGTATTTCTTGCTACTGTTTCTTCTTTGGGACCAAAACGTTAGCCTTCACACTTTCTCGCCTAAACTACCTTAGTTATAAACCCCACTTTCATCTACCACAATATCTGAGACCAACTGCAATGCTACAGTATGCGCCCTCTGACCTGCAAGACACCTCAGACCACAAGTGACTGGAGGTTGATAAATCTAAACATAGTAAACACTGCACTGCAATGGCAGTAGGCTAAAACACATCAGCTATGCAGCAGATAAGTATTTCCAGCATTAAAAACACATACACAAAAATCAAGCAGATGGTTCTTTCACTGTATTATGGGCAGTTGGTAACTATTAAGTTAGGGCTGAAATGAGTGCAGCATGGTGTAACTAAAGCATAGAAAAACCAGACAGCAAAATAACAACCAAGGGGGAAAATATGCCACAAAACCAAACCTCAGCACACAATACATTCTAATATAATGCTGAATATGACAGAGGCGTTCCACAGTGCCAGCTCAGAGATCTTAACAAGCCTGGTTACTAAACAGGTTCCAGGAAAATGTCAATCGTGCCTCTCTGTAGGAGCAGACACTGAAAAACCTGTAATCACTGTACAGGACACTCGCCCAGGCAGATGTAATGCCATAATTCAAAACTCCTGTCAAATTGTTAAAGAATGTGAAGGTAAGATGAAAGCTCAGTACATCTTCAGCGTGCAGACAGAGAACTGTCATCAGACCTGTGCAGAACATCAGTGATGAAAAAGACAACAAACGACAGCGAGACACTAATAAAATCATTGATAGTGGAAAGCCAAGAAAACAACACAGTAAAATCAGCAAAAGACAGACACAGCCTTGTAACCACAACATCAAAAGTGGTCCAGGAAATTCTTAGGAAGGAGGTCACTGATATAACTGAACCTCTTTTGGCTGATGTGTCAGACACCGATTATGAGCAGCTGGAGTCCGGCTCCCTTCTGGAGATCAAAATTGTTGCAGATGACATTGCTGAGGTGATTGTTGATAGCTTGGAAGACAGAGATGCTACAGGAAAAGTCCAAATTGTCTCTGAACAAAGTGGGAAGCAAGATTGAGACCTTTTTGCTGAGCAGTTTGCCCAAGCATCACAGCACAAACAAAGACCACATTCTTTAACAACACCAAAGATGAAAGGGGACAGTCAGTGCAGGCTCTCAAGGCTGTTGGCTGTCTGCTTCAAACAAAGGATGGTGAGAGACAGGGTGAGGTTTGTGAGTATAGCTGGATAAACAATGCTTTCAATGATAAAACCCTGTAGTTTTCAGAAACAGGCCTAATAATGTTTTGAAATGTTTGTATGCAGATACAATTAGATTTATCGCAGAACTGCGTAGAACAACCTCTGGTCACATTGGTGTGTGAGAAAGAAGACAAATGTTGAAGTAAAGAAAATGTGGGTAAAGGTAATTGTTGAGGGTCTAGTAACATGGATTCTGAAGGAAACTCTTCCTCTTTCAAATACCACCTGGTTAACCCACCAAAAAAAGAACACACTATCTCCAGGTTCTTAGTTAGTGTGTGTGAAGTCATCTCCAAACCTTTCAGAAAGAAGAGTGTGTCATAAAAGAAAGTAAATCATTCTATTTTAAGCTCAAATCACCTCCACTGCCCAATAATTATTAATGAAGTTAGATGTGACACAGGAAGTACTTTCAAGACCACCACAGTAGCCATCAGAGTGAAAAACAAAAGGTTTAGATTCTCTGTCCCTGAGGTTTCACAACTATGGTTGTGTGCCATGCAGTTTCCTCCCACATTTTCAACACAATTTACCCCTCTACCTTGATTTGATTAATGCTTCAGTTATTTATTTTTTTTATTTTATTTTCCTCATGAAATATTCACCTCAGACAGAAGTTTTCCTGATTCATTTTAACTTTTTGTAGAAAAAGCTCAAAGTTTTTTTTTATGTGAAAACCACATTACCCTGTTTTTTTACAAAATGAATATATCCTTGCCCCAATATTACTTTTTGTCCAAAAGACATTATATATGTAACATTAAAATTCTGTAAGTTAAATTTTGATTTAGAATTTTGGCAAAGCCAAGTAGCAAAGTATAACATTTCACAGGCAAGAATTTATCTTGTCAGGTGAAGAAAAGTGCTTATATTCTTATTCAAAAAATAACATCCTGATATTACTGCAGCCTGAAGCTCACACAAGTTTCCAGGCAGAGAACAATGAATCTACACGAGCAAACAAGACGAGTCAAACGTTAAACTTTGACAATGGAGTGACGACAATTCTGACACTGTATGTTAAGTTGTAGATGATGCAGATCTCAGTAAAGAACAGCGCTCACCAGCGCCAAGTGAAGTCACTTCATTTCTGAGTTCTTCACAAGACAGTGAAGACTGTAGCATTGTTGTCTGAGAAGCCAATATTTCAACTTGTATGTTTCTTTAATTTCTAATTTATTTTATTTCCCTTTTTGCAAAAATCCAGACAAAATATCCAAAATAAAAGTCCAAAAAAACACATTACATAAAAGTTATAAATATTTCTGTTGTTTTGTTGTTTTTTCTGGATATTTGTATGATATTCTTTCTCTCTCCATTAAAATAAAACTACCATAGAAACAATGGACTGTTCACTTCTTTGAAAGTAAGCAAACTTCAGCAGGGGATCACATAATTATTTCCCCCACTGTATTCACAGTGTTTTTACCCATATTTATCCTGGATGGATTAGTGAACGGAGGCCAAAGATGCCAGAAGAGCTCTGTGCTGAAGCTTCTGCTGGAAGCAAGTACAAAGAAATGCATAATAACCACACAGAAAACAAGCAGAATGACATTCAGACAATGCACACAAAAAATACAATGACCAAAAAGA
>JAUBNQ010000014.1:13391488-13406645 GCA_032353495.1 Ctenopoma kingsleyae | reverse complement strand
TCTGCCAAGTAAAGTAAAGTAAAGTAAAGTAAACTGTAGACTGTGGCCATTGAAAAGACGCATGCTGTCCATGAAAACCAAGGTAAAGACACCTACAATACCATTAAACTTCATTCAGTTTCATCAGTTGATATTAGGAACACCCACATTTTCATTATCATGCCATCAGCATGCTCTGACACAAACATAGGCTTTATTATAACAAGAGACAGCTCTCTACCAGTGGCCCTCTAGCACATTCACTCAGATTTAGTTTGCTCACCAATTACCTAAGTGAAGACTTAGTGAAGATTAATATATTACTTGGATATTATAGTAGAAATGCTTCTTTTTTTCTGCATCTGCTGACCATCAATAGTCCATCTGTTATTTTACAGCAATCTGTGATTTTGTTAGAACAACCTGTTGTTTTTCATTCTTGCCATAAAACAGTCATAAAAAATTCTGAAGAACATTAAAACAGATGGAAACACTCAGACAGCTGCACTTTCTTATGTGTGGTGCACAAAGGCATCCAGATACACACACTTACAAATACTGATTTGTAATCAAACAGCAACAACCAGACTAATCAATAACCACTGAGACAAGGTCAAGGTCAGAGTTGTTTGACATATAAAATACAGTATGCAATCATTCATGCGTGTGCGTGCTGCAGTTGGTCTGTGCAGCTTGTTGACAAGCTGACAATTCAAACAATGCTGGATAAAGTCATACTTTTGCAGAAATCAATTTTTGGATCAAAATCTTGATGCCAAAGGCAAACTCCCCAAATGACATTATAATTTTCAGTTTGATGAATCTATGAAAAACTATAAATATAAGGGATCTTATTAATCAGACTGATCAAGTAGCCAAATGAAAAAGCTAATTGTTATTATAGAAAGAAGGAGTAAAACATTGTTTTTTCAACATGTTTCAGAAAAAAGTTTTGTTTTTGGTTTTTTTCATATCACCTACAGTACATCCACTACTTGGCCATCTCAGTGTCACTGTGACAGCGCCACCTGATGACCATACTTCCCAGGTGTACAAAGTACATCAGCTGGCTCCTGCTGAGTTTTGAGGAGCAGTAACTCAAAGCCAGGATCTTCCTGGATCATTGAATGTCTTGCCCACAGGCAGTCACAAGCCTCCCTGCAGAGAAACCTCATTTTGGCCACTCTTTGTCTTTGTCAGTCACTACTGAGAGTTCTTGACCAGGACAGAATGGATATCGACCTGTAAACTCAACCTTTGTTTTACCAAACTTGTTTAACACTAGTGCAGACACTATATTTTCTTTTCTTTTGGTAATTTCCTGTTATTTCTTCCTGAATGTGACACCACAAATGCCAAATATTAAATTTGACTTATGTTTATATGCTGCCTGGGTGCTCAACAGGTGATGGAATGGCAAAACACACGCATGTACACAGATGTAGACAGTTAATCCTGGCATACAGCCCAGATCATCTCTACCCCCAAAGAGTTAACCTCTTCATTCATTTTCAATCAGGGCCACAGATTATCTGGACTAACCCTGCTGGAGTGGACTCAATCTTGGGCCAAAGAGTGAAGTAGAGCAGGGATTTTTCCCAGGAGGAATCAATCACTTTGCCAAGCTCCTCAGAGCTAGCCTTCACGTGGCCGTTACCACTGGACTCAGTCCCATCTTCTTGTCCAATCTCATTCTGGATGTGGCACTAGGTCAGAAATACACAGACTGAAATGACTGACCTGACTGAAGGAGCTTCAGCAGTACAGTCAGTGAGTCTGTGTTTGGGGAATTTCAGGTGAAGGGGCTGGTAAATCCTTCCAAACAGTCAAAACAACACCAGATGTTAAAGGGTCAGCGTCAGCCTACCAAATCGTTTTCACGTAATATCAACAACGCAGAGCTACATTTAGGTCACTGGGCCTGTGTGTTTGTGTGTGTGCAGGCATGTCGGTTAGTTGAGAGGAGCACTGAGATTGACTGACATACAGCCACAGGTTTATCAGCATGTCCTGTGGATTAACATGCATACAGTAACTTAACATATCTCTCCATTTGCCTGTATCCCACCACAGATTACAGCAGGGCTGATGTTTGCAGCATGATATCACTAAATCATGGGATTAGATAGAAATTTGTCTTGCGTTTCAAACAAAACTATTAAGCTGAGCAAAGATTTGAAACATAAACGTCAGTACAATGGCTCTGCACTTTACTGATCTGAAACATGCTAATAAAAACAATTGTGCTCCATTCAGTGATGTGCATCAAAAAGCAGCAAATAGAAACTTTGAGAACAGATTGAACTGTGTGTTTCGGTGCAGTAGGGCTGCTTTTAGATTAAGTTTACTTTTACCCAAAGGAGTCAGGAAGATGTTAGTTATTTGTTTTCCTGCTCCATTAAATAGATGCATTATTTATGAAGTCAAATACCCAGAGAACTTTGTTGAAATGTTAGTGGGATGTTGAGATATGAAAACTAGTGAATCATTTCCCAATTATTTCCCTGTTTATGGTAGAATGCTCTGCATAACTCCCCCACTAACTGAGAAGTTGAAGCAGATGGGATATAACATGTCAGTAATTTATGAAGCCTGTGAAACTGGCAGACAACACAAGTCATGTCAGCACTCAAGCATTTTACGGCGTGGCCTTGATGGTGAGCCCCATCAGCATTCAAGCACCTTAAGTAACCATTTAAATGCATGGATCTTATCCTTCATGAAGATGCTCAAACATACTGTACATCAGAATGATTCTACTTAGTTTCTGTCTCTTTTTCTGCTTCACATGTTTAACTGATAATTAACTTTTATGTGACGCCACCTAACTGCAAACTCAGCAACATAGTTGATTAATTATAATGTTTTCTGGGATGTTTTAAGCTAAAACTCTTTCTTTATTTAGTTATGAAGAGACAAGCTGTCATGTTGGCCTTCTGTGGTTTAGTGTAATATTTGTTTATTTCCTACTGAAAGGGTAGATACAGACTTACAAAATCATCACTAGTATGCATTCATAAGAGCCAACAAGATGTATGTTAGTAGGTCTAACCTCTACAGAACAACAGTGGTGTGAGACTCGAGACCTGACAATGTAAAGCCTTTGCATGAATGGAGGCCTGGATGAAATACCGTTAATACCGTTGGTTGGAGCTGAGTTTTGTTTTCTTTTTTTTAATAAAAGGCTATCCCAGGCTTCTTGTCTCCACTACAAATGATCAGTTAATACTGCTCGGAAGGAAAACTGGAATCTCGACTCATAATTTGCATTTTAAGAACCACTGTGATTTGACGTCTCCTCAAGAACTTAATACTTGACTTCAGCTCTGCAGTGACCAATTTGAGATTTGACTTGGATTTATCTCAAACTTCCATGGGCTTAAGTTGGACTGTAGCTGTATCACATTATCAGGAGTCAGAGTAAAATTAATATTACAGGATGGGTCAGGAATAACAGGAGGACTGCTGAAGAAACTTTGTTAAAATGCAGATAGAATAATGAACAAGAACTAGAGACATTTAGTATGTTGTACAGTTTGGGTCTATAATGCGCCACAGATTTCTGTGATATTACTCTTTCCTACTGAGGGAACAGTTTGACATTTTGGGAAATCACATTCATTCCTAATGTCTGGGATGCATCCAGCAGTCATTTACTGTTAACTACTGTTAGCTTTGCAAAAAAAAAAAGGAAATGGGGAAACAGTGATACTGGATAGATCAACCTATCAGCACTTCTAAAGCTCACAAATTAACATTATATCTCATTTGTTTAATCCACACAAAAACTAATTGGTTTACAGTTTATGTTGTACATTGTATATAAGAAGACATTTCACATAAACCCTTTCAGAAAGCAAGCATTTTTCCCAAAACATTGAACTATTTCATTAATAAAACACAGATAAAGAAAACAAGAAAGATCTCCCACCTAAGTGTGAAATTTTCCAGGGTAGATGTACTAGCCAGGAAAATATAGAAAGTTGCCACATCTGTGGTCTTCAGGGGCTTGGAAGAGGTCTGGATGACCACAGCACCTCCCAGCCTGAGACGAAGGAAGGTGGGGTTCCCTGGTGAAGTTCTGAGCAGAGTGACACTTCCTATCCGCCTCATCGGTATCCCTGATCCTCCAGAGTCTCTTCCTCTTCCTACCCCTGCTCGTTGCAGGCTATCCTGCGGAGTACATTGGCCTGTCTGTTCCCACCGACTTTGGAAGTAGACTTCCACAACATTCCCTTGAAGTCCCTTATTTCCTTCCATTTTCCCTGCTTCGCTGCTAGAGCTTCCTGATCGGCTGGCCGAGCTGAACCAGGCGGGTTCTGGTTTCAGCTGTGCCACACAGAATCCACCTGGATACACCAAGCATGACCCACGTACTTCCCTCATCTCCCAGAAGGCATAAGCTGTCACACAGTGAGCTCTGTCCTTGGCTCCAGCACTTTTCCTTTCATTACCTTCTCCAGATTCCATTTTTTCTTGCCCAACAGTGATGTTTTCTGAGGGCACGTGGAAAAGGATCTTGACAACAGGGGATGAGGAACGGACCTGACGGACCAAAATGACTGGCAGGATCCTTCGTCCACTAAAGAGCAGGTCTGAAGGAACTGGGGCATCTACATTTATGGGGCCATATGAAGCCTTGACAGTTGGCTGGATCCTGGTGCCTGGACCAGTGATGACAAAAGTCTGAGTGTGAGCCTTGAAGCTGGCGTTCCCTAATGGCTTGGGACTGCCCTGCCTCAGAAACACATGGTCCACATTGAAGACCTGTAAGTTGACAGTGGGATAAACTGGAGATGGTGTGGAAGACCAATCTCCAGCAATCTTCTGGCTCTTTACAACTGAGGGGGGGAATTTACAAAGAGAGATTTTGTGTTAGGCATCAGATATGACAATAAGATACTGTACAAACAACCAGCAATTACAAAATCACTTAGTTAGCATATATGCAGACATTTAATGAGGATTATGAGAAAATCTGGGCATAGGCAGGAAGAAAGTTGGTCATGCTAAAGAACAAAGGGCAGTGACAGGTGTGCTCAAAAAGGGAAAACAGACAGGGTGTTTCTACTGGACAAATTTGAATTAGATGAGAGATGTGCATTGTGCATTGACAAACAAGAGTTTGTATTATGCTACGCACATCTTTGTTCACGCTGCCTTTCAAATGACTGTAAACCCTATTATTCCGCTCTCTAACAGTTGAACAGTTGATTCACATTCCCTAAGCTATCCACTGCATTTACCACTTTATGAATGGCACTCATTGTAACTGTAGCTATGGAGAAAAGACCATACCCTGCAGTGTTATTGCTACTGCATGCAATGTAACCAGATGGTAACAATTACAGCAAATCCACAGGTCGCTGATGAAACGTTTAGCCAAATGAAACTTAGCCACATGGTTACTAAAACAAAATGGCCATACTTAATGGAATTACACATTTTATTCTTCATTATTCTTCATATTCTTCATGATGTTCTATGATTGTGCAGGCTGAATAACCACTTCTGCTCTGGTGCAAAGGTCTCAATTATACCTGCCCTTCAACATCTTCCACTCTCAGTGTACTATTTCTAAAGTATGCAATGCAATCAAGCAACTGGCAAATGCAGAGTCTGAGGGGTAAAAAGACTCCCTACTAACCTCTGTGGGATGACTGTATGTCCCAACAGGAAGCTGTACATGACAGCTCCCACTTTCTCCTGCCAAAGACACTTGGTAATTTGCCACTCTCCAAGTTAAAATGCTTCAGAATTACTGTGTGAATTTGACTTTTCCTGACTTCACCAAAAAAAAATCTTATGTAAAGGCAAACATGGGGGATTATGAAACCTCCCTTTTTCCCAAAAGGTCTTTAAAGTGATATATCATTCTCTTCCAAATTCAAAACCATATTTCACGAATACATCTATATGTAAATCAATTTTCTTCCTGAAGGCAAAGGAGAAGTTATGAAAATACAGATGTAAGATTTGTTATTAAAAATGTAGTGTTCAGAAAAGCACACAGGAATCTGGCTTGTAGATTCCAGAGACCAGACTGATGCTTTAAGGAGTTTTACATTAAGGGCCAAAATAGGTACTGTCTGTTCTCCATGATATCTGCATCATGCAGTAGAACAAAATATAATCTAATGGTACTACAAATGTGATGTTTTTCTGATCACTATTGGTGAAGTTTGTCTGGAAACAAGTTTCTAAAACCCATGAATGGATTTCTTTTACATTTGGTAGACAGGTATTTTAGCCAAAGATCATCTAATTAGGTTTTGGTGATGATCCAGATCTGCCATTTCCTCTTTAAATGATTTATGGCTTTTGGCTATAAACAGGGACTCATTAAAACATACACTATAGTACTGTAATAATCAAGAGACTTGACTTATAGAGCACTAAAATGAAATCTAATTAACTAAAGTTTAACTTTAATTCATGATCATCATTTGACTCCAGAAAACATGGGTGGGATGTCTGGACACTTGCAGTTTTTATCAATAAATATGAATTTGTTGCATAAAGAGTTAATCTTTTTAAAATGTATATCCTCACACTACCTCACCACTATCACAAACAAGCAAATAATAGGATGAAGAATTATTATAATTATGCTTGCTTTTATTGTTTGTTTCTTAAAGTGTTTTTATTGTTTTTAGTGAGAATTTTCATTCACCATTGGTGTTCAACAGTTTTGGGTGCATGAAAGGTGCTTTAGAAATAAAGTGTAATATTATAGAAAAAGCACAAAAATGAAAAATCCTCAGCTTGGTTCAAAACAACTCTGCAACATGTCTGACCATAAACTGCAGGGACAGGACATTGGTCTGTGAGAGAAGTGTCTGAACAAAGCCTTCCCAAACTTCTGTGGTAAAACTTTAATCTCTAAAGCTTAAAATTTGTCTGCTGCTGTACATTACTGACCATATTATTTATTAATCAAGTATGAATTTGATGGATCCTGGTAAGGATTCCCTGAAGTATGCTAAACTGTTACTGAAGAAAAATAATAACTACGATTAAAACTAATACTTAAACTACTAGTGTAAATGTTCCTTTAACCTCAGACAGGCTAGCTGACACAACAGGCAGCACATCTGTGACTTGACTGAAATAAAACACTGTCATGCATATTTGTGCATCTCATACACACATTAAAAACACAGCTCTGCACAAATCCATAAACTATATGATGAAAAATGCACACACAGATATCATGAGCAGATATAAACCCAGGCAATCTCAGAAAGTAGTCTTTTGCATGACATCGTTATCACGCAGAGACAGGCAGCTATAATGTGACTCCATAGCTCCCAATGCAGGTTATCTTTAAACAACCAAAGAAGCAGCTGTGCAAGCTAAGCTTCAGGCTTCTTTAATCCCACAGATGAAGCTTTCCAATGCACACTGGCGAGCATGCTGTCACTTTCATTTAGACACAGGGACAATGAAATGGACAGGGGGCATGTTAGCAACCATAAAACCCTAAAAAATATTAAAACACAATCCTACAACCTGATAAAACCAGTCAACTAAGCACGCCATGCAGCAAATTAGATCCACAATCCCATTGTGAACGTTTTCTTAAATGTTTCTATTTTTAAGGCTCAATTCTCGAGGACCTTCTCTTAATATATGTGTCTTTCTCTTAATGAATGAAGAAAACACAAGCATACAGTGAAATCATGCCAGAAACAGAGCTTCAGTTAAAGGCGGAGGCATAAAGCAAATTCAGTGTGTGTTTTTTAGATCATCACAGTACATAGGCTACAACAGCCTATATAACTCTTTTCATGGAAGTCTCCTTGTAAACACAGCTCTGAACCCTTTGAGCAACATCCAACCCAGTTATCATCATAAGGAAAGGTGTCTGTCTGGACATAGGGTCTGCTCCAACACAGATGAGACAATTCAAACCATGCAGAGATTAAATAGAAGAAACCAAAAGAAGCCGTAAATCTCACCTTTGACAGCTGTGAGAACAGCCAGTGCGAAAACTGGGAAGCACGAACGCAGGGGAAAGTTGAGCATCATTTCAGCAAAGTTGCGGGACCTGATCGTCCACTTTGCTCCGCATTCCAGTGACTACAGTGAACTTTGATGAGTGCGCTCGGCTGAAAGAAAGCGCTGAAAACAAATCATGACATTGCCCGGTGTCCCGTAAAGTCACTTTCTCTGACTGTAGAGGATCAAGTGTAAGAAAGCAAGTTGCTTCACTTCTTGAATAGTTGAATAGTCTCCTTCTCCTCTGGTTTCTCTGAATGGTAGCACGGCTCTAGCTGGCGCGGATATTCCCATGATAGAAATCAGTAAACATGTGCGCTCTGTCAGATTAACGGGACCCACGTGGGTAATCGCCGGTGGAGAAGAGCTGCGAACAAATTAAATGCACATGAGGTCAAAGGGATCAGTGGTTTCTCCACCAGTGATTTTAATGTTGATTTAATAAATATAAGCCATGCTTTTGGGCTGAAGGGCGAATTTATATGCAGGGAAACATCATGAAGGAAGTTATTATTAAATCTGTGAAAAAGAAATATAAAGTAGTCCCTACAGTATTGACATAAACATTATTTCCTCTTTATATGTGTGCATTTAGTCTATTTTTCTAAGTTGGTGACTATGTTTAAAGTTCTAAGACATTTACAGATGTACAGTCAGAAGGCCTAAATATAAATCCTGAAATTACGTAGGCCAGACTTTATCCCAGAGGAATAAAAGTTTAGTTCAGGTTTTGCCAGCTGTCAGTCACATGTTCTCACTCCACAGAGGGATCATACTTTACACAATACACAAATGAAACTAACATTTGTGGTGCTATAGCACAATGTACCTAGATTTGCAATATGAGACAAATAATCATACAAACTCTGCTTTAGGTTTGTGTGAGTCCTGCTAAACTTGTTTAATTATAATTTGAGCCACACAGTGTTTACAGATTAGCGGTTACTGTGCTCAGGATCAAATATAGATTTCCTTTTCTGTCCTTTTGTAGGCCTTCCGGCAACATTTAATTTTTTAACATCCTGAGTCATTTTTTTTTTCTCTTTTTCTTTTTATGTGTATCGCTTCCACTGCCTTGACCTAAAAATCCCTACGCTCATTATAATGAGGTACACTGAGCATCAGTGTGAGTTCAAAGCCCAAACTGAAATAGCATGGTGTCTTGTCTCAGTGTGCCAACAACTAGGGAGACGATAATGTGCAGTTTTTGTGTCTGAGGGCTTAATGCATTGAGGCGCTGTGGTATCCATCCACTCTGATTCTGCACAGAAACTTTGGGCTCAGTCCTGATATCAGATTTATAGTGAAGAACACCTAGTGGGTTTAATGAGCTTGTGCTCCAACATCTCCCTAAATACCTGTCCTCTGAAACAAATGTGCTTTACTGACAGACTATGTTTGCCAACTAAACCCACTGTGCCCAGTGCCTCAGTGCCTCTTTTACTGAAAAGTGGCACCTCTGCCAGGGTGACAGCATTATGCATGCAGGCACCACTGGCATATAAACATTTTCCCGCCTGACAGCAGAGGCTGATTAAAACAAATATGTGCCTTAGAGGGACATTTAGGAATCTCTGAATGCCAATAAAAGTTTGAAGAACTAATGAAGTCTCTGTTATCTCAGGAGAGGAACGTGATTTTACTGTACACGTTGTTGTAGTGCTTACAGTGCAGGGTTAATACATGTGTTGCATTTTAAAGCTACTGAGCTTTAATTTGAGCAGTTTGCCTGTGTTTTTGGCTGGATGTGATTATTAAAGCAATGGCAGAGGCCACCGACTATTGAGTCTGGGAACGTCTCCAGATTTCTGTTGTTGTTCCAGACATGAAACCTGCTTCTGGTGCTATTACAGATGACAGAGAGGTGGTTGGATGCACCATGTGTGACACCAAAACAGGATATAAAGCTGCTGCCAGGTGGCTCAAAGGTTTTTGGAGGTCATTTGATGTGGAGCAACATCAAATCAAGCAAGACAAGGCAGAAATCCCAGTAATTATTTATTAATTTTCTTTCTAAACAGGATGCTGTGCCTCATTGGGCTGTTAAAACAGATAAATAGCAGGAGAAATTGCCTCAGCCACTGCTGGTCAGAGCTAAAGCTTCGTGAGGGATTTAGAAGACAGAACATTGAGTCTTTGTAGTCACACAAGTGGTGTGACTCTAGGGATGAGAATGTCTGACAGTCAGTCTGTTCACCAGCTTGGTCGGGACTGAAATATCTCGACAGCTATTGGATGGATTTGTATAAACATTTGTGCCGAACATTATTGGTCCCCGTAAAATGAATTATAATAACCTCAGCAATGCCCTGGCTTTTGCTTTGAACACCAATACTATATGAGCGCAACACTGCTGATATTTGTTGAAATATCTCTACAACTATTGGATGGATTACTATGAAATGTGGACAGACATTTGTGTCCCCAGCAACTGCAAAATTTTCATTCCCATTAGCCTTATGTGGGGATAATCATCAAATGTTAGCATGCTAAGATTCTGGTGCATGCTAAGATGTTATATGTATGGCTAAAGACTGTTTATTGTTATTGGACACCAAGTGATCTAAGCTAATCCAATTCATTGATTTGAAAAAACAGATTTTGCCTGATGTATCAGCTCAGACTAAATTACATGTTCAATATTGTTCAATATAGGTGCAATATTTAACATCCCAGCTCTTTGACCCCCAAAATAAATTCACTCTATCCATTTATGAGTTTGTTTTCTTATGCCTCCAGTCATTGTGTCATCACATCTCTAATGTCACTAATGGAATTTTTACTGAAACTTCATATAATGCATCTTACTGCTGTACTTGCATTTCCAGAGTTGCACTGGTTTCCCTGATAGACGAAACAATATCATATCAAAACACAATGTCAATGTAATAATGGAAAAATTGTAGAATGTGCACACTGTTTTCTTGCTCCCCACTGTGAAAGACAATTTTGCATTAAACATCAAAAGAAGATACCACGGATGGTTCAAGCTGGAAGCTGATAGCGCAATAGCATTATATACCAAATTAAAACAGCTAAAGAACCAAAATGCTCTTTTCAGGGATAAATGACAGGTGCAGGAAACATTTCACACTATAATTCCATACAGAGTAAAATTACTTTCAACCAAATAACATTCAGAACAATGATAGAAAACAACAAAAATAGCAAATACGGTAAACAAAGGCACAAAAAACATGCATTACATGAACCAAGCAGCATAGGTTACATCACATTTCATCTAAAGGACCTTTCACCTGGAAGTTGACATTCAGCTGAACTATGAGCTGCCTGTGACACCTCAGTGCAAACTGAGGTCATCGTATGATTAGTAGATTTATTATTCTTTGCTGACAGTAATCCATCTCAGTGATTGCTTTTTGACTACAGCAATGTTCTGTCTTAATAATTCCTTAATATAAAATTAACTTTCATCAGTCCATCAAACAAGGATCAACTTAGCTCTGTTGTTGAGGCCGCATCCAGCCGGCGGGGGATCACATGAATAGAATGGATAATAATAACAGAAAATGGTTCAAGAACACCCAAGACAATTAGATACATAAGCATTTATGAAGCCCTCTGAGTGGAAATCATTGCAAACTGCCTCTGTTTTCTGTGCTCTGGTCTCCAGGGAGTGCTGGAGTCCAGTCTTTGAACATAAAGCTGTCGTTACACCTGTGTAATAACACTTAGCACTACAGCCAGCCAGGGGGCAGCCAGCCAGCCATGCAGCCAGTCTTTTCAATACTACAGCTCTGAGGGCTCTCCAGCCAAAACGTGCTCCGTGGACGTTTCCCACTTCAACCAGCTTCAGCCGAAGATGAATCACCGAGGCAAGGGCTGTGTCCTGGCTGCTTCCCTTCACTGACGTCAGGCAGCATTCTTCAGTTGATGACGAATGGGTGCTCTCCTCACAGCATGTCCGCCATAAACATCAGTTCCCCAGCTCTGCGGGGTGCCTAGAATGAGTTACCACCCAGGTGGTATATCCTCCCACCGACAACCTGCCCTCAGCACCATGATGGGCAGATAAGAGGTTTGCCTCTGACAATCCACTGAGATATGCATTAATTTTTGAGCAAATAGATGGACACACAGGTGAACCATTCAGTTTTTTCACCCGTGCATAAAAGCACATTATCAAAAACTTACTGTACACAGAACCATGTCATAGCACAACATCTGATCATATTTTATTGCCAATACTTTCTTTGCGATGTTGTAGAGTTTTGTAAGGTATGTTACATTGTTTTTGCATTAAAGGACGGTTTTTGCAAAGACACTGATTTATTTATGTCTGTAAGGATAAATTAGCAACCAGAAGAAACAGGTGAATGCTACGGGGATAGTTGATTTGTGGTATCTAAGAATAATGTAGTATGATGTATACATAACACACATAAAACAGGAGAAAAGCAAGACAGAGAGTAGCAGGACCAGAGATTGTGTTTGGGTATAACAATATATAATAAAAGTAATATATGTTAAGCAGTATAATACCATACACAACACCTTCTAAACATCTTTACTGCATAGCTACTGTGAACTTGGTGAAGTTTTAGAAAGTATTCATACTTAGAAACTTCAAAGAAACTACCAGCTCACCACACGACAAAGGGTCTCTCAGTATATCAAAGTCGAATTAAAGTATTTTACCTGGGAGATCCCTGCTGTGATTTTGGGGCAGGAGGGTCAAATGGACATTGAGTGTATAACTGGCACTCTGAGGTTTAGTGAAATATTCAGAAAGGCCAGGAGAAGATGGATGTCTCTTTATGCCCCCCTCTGGTGGCGTATCAGGCAGGACGAAAGCATGTGATAGAGAGGTTACTGGCAAGAATTTTAAACATCCATTGGCCCTCCGGGACTCCAGAGACTTACAGCTCAATATAGATCTGTTGGATAGCGAGGGAAAATAAGGGCAAGAGCGAGCAGAAGAGAAAGAGGAGAGGAGGGGGAGGAAAACAGGGGTGGAGGGGATTGAGAAAAAAAGGACAGGGAAAAAGGAGAGAATAGGGTAAATATATTAGATGCAACAAAACAAAGATTCATTGATTTACAAATTTAATTTCCTTTTGTTCTTACCTCAGTGAGAACAGAACAGGCGTTTCAACACAAACCCGCGTCAGGACTGCAGCGTTTCCTCACTGTGATCCTCAGTCTTTCAGATCCTCTTCCTGTTCCAATCAACATTAAATTAAAGCTAATAGTAAAAACAAATGTGCTTGAAGAGATGAGTGTTAAAAAAGGTGGAGAAGGAGGCATACAGTCTTTTTCTTTCGTTCTGCCTTAAGGACTTTTTGTGATGTGAAATTCATGTTTGTGCTTATGGTAACTGTTACATCAGCACATTTCGTTTTATCAGACAATTAAATGAATTGCTGTGATCTATAGAGTGGTCACTGCATATGTGATTTCCCTCAGTACCAAACCACAGGCTTCATGTATGGTCGTTGCCCAACTGAAAATCACTGCTGCCCTCCTGAGGATTGTGGTGTAACAGCATGAAAAGGGGATTGAAAACGAAATGAAATAAATGTTAAGATATTCTGGCTGTAATTTAAAAGCATTTAATTTAAAATAATAGCATTTTGGGGGGCATCTAGGCAAAATTAAGCATGCAAAATAATGCTTTAGAGTATGTTGATTAATTTCTGAAAGATGATAGAAGCAAGGAATAATCTATAGTACAAATCCAGTATGTTATGAGTAATTGATAATATTGACAGTGCTATCTTAGACTTATAGCAGTTTCTGGCTGTTATTGCCGACTCCCTTACAGATTAATAGGTTATGCATTTGTCTCACCTTCTATTTCTCGCACAACTTAACACATATTCACAGTATCATGCATTCATGTCTCTTAATCTTTGAGAATTTTGAGACTCAGTGTGTGACTGTGAACTGAGTGACTCACTGAGAAGTCCACCAAGGCTGAACTTTTCAAGCCTCTGCCAGAAACATCATGGAGACATGGATGAGAACCAGCACAGCCCTGTCCATCTGTTAGACTTCACATTTCATTTAGCAGCACTTAAGCTTCTTAATTAATTAATTACTTATCTATTATTGTTGTTGAAGTGAAACCATGTCTGTCCAATGCTTAGTTATTCCTTAAATTAAAGGTGGGACATGATTTGTTGTGTTCTGTTTGAATGACAGCTTAAAGCAATACTAGATTATTACTATAAATAATATCGACTGTAGATGAAAATGTGTTTTTTTATACATGAATTTGTCATGTCATCCTGTTACTGTGAGCATATAGCATCGCAGAGATTTTACTAAAGCTGATTTAGGGATTTTCTGATTTGCTGATTACAACCTGAGGTCATGATTAAATCTGACAAACAGTGCATGTGCCATTGAGCAACTTATGACACAGACAGCACTTTGCCTAAGTGTACTAACCTCTGACTGAACCTCCTGAAAGTTTGATCTATTTAAAGTCTTACTGAGTGCTCTAATTGTTTGCAGAGCCACAGAGAAACCACTGGAGTACATCTGACGATGGCCATTAGGGAAAAGTTTCTATTGACAAGCTTTCTGCTTGTAAAAGCCACTAATAGTCTATCAAGTACATCTGTTCATTCATTTGAGGAGATGCATCTGCAGGTGTCTATGAGCAGCTTTGTTTGGTGCAACAACAAAAATAAGTAAGGAAAAAAGTCTGATATTGAGCTTGCAACACAAACCCAGGTTATTTCATTAAAATGTGTTTCGAAAAAGATGTATCTACATGTGGAGATCTGCTTTTATATGCTGAACCCCCTGCAAATGTATTTTTTTTATTATACCAAGCATCAGTAATTTGTGTGAAACTGTGATAATGAAAGATAACCCGGTGTCCAGGATAACCATCAGTGAGGTCCATCAGTGCAGGATATGAAATTGTCATTTTAGACAGGTTTTTCACTTCTGCAGCCAGACTTCAAATACATTTTGTATGAATTAATTAGATTATTATGATTACTTGATAACGAACCTTCTCTTTTCTTTTTTGCAGAAACAGTTGAGAGAAGAGGCTGTGAGAACAAACTCTTGATCTATGACACAAATTACAAATGTCTCTTTAGATACATATACAGTTGAGGCCAAAATTATTAGCCCACCTTCTGAAATCACACAAAATCATGAATATTTCCATGGAAATGATCATAACAAAAACTGTTGA